>VDFB02278022.1:0-69407 GCA_007258455.2 Sequoia sempervirens | reverse complement strand
TTGCCTCTTTTTTATAAGACTGTGTTGGCAGTGCCACCTGAATTACAGTTGTTTGGTGGGATTCCAAACCCAAACAATGAGGTGCAGTTGTGGAAATATCATAGAGAGAAGTTACAAGCTACCATGATGATTTTTCTGAGGGAATTTATATCAGAGTCTTTCTTAGTGTGGCTTAAGACATGTGTAGATGATATTCTCTCTACATATAGGCTTGGGCGAAAGTATTTACTTGATCTTGTGAAAAGTGGCAAGGAACTTGCAGAGAATGAGACATTGATCAAAGAAACATTGACACCAATGCATTTGAAAGGAGCTTGGAGGGCTAAAAATGGTTTTGGTTCAAATGTTGAGTTTCCATGGAAATGCATGTGTGAGAATTGTTTTAAGCACAAAAAAAGAGTCTGTGGGATGAAATTTTGAAAGTTTGTTTGTTAGTAGGATGAAACAAATAATAACTGATGGATTTGCAGATCTGCATGAGAGAGTTAAGGTTGGTAAATTCCTTGAAGCCATAGTTACATCTCTAGAAAGTTACAAAGATGTTGAAACCCATTTGCACAAATTAACTACTAGTGAGGGCTGACTTGTCAAGAGAGGGGACCTAAAAAGTGTCAATTTACTTGGGTTGAGTTTTAGATTTATGATGAAAAATGATGAAGATTGGTTTGGTCACCTTAACACTTATTTTGGAAATGAGGTTAGTCAAATAAAATATACCATAGATGAGGGGTCCAAGAATATTTTTGAAGACCTCCTAAGTTTTCTTCATGCACATAAATTCCTTCAAGGATAAATGATTTAGCACCTTATTTGCAAGAGAAATGCTTCCATTTTATCTCAACATTGATTGTTGAGATTGAAGAACATCTTGCACATCTTTCAGAAGCTCTCTATAAGAAATTAAAAATGAAGAGATGCCGTAAAAATGAACAAGGAGACACTAGAACCGACAGTTATAGTGGAAAGGGCACTTTTCTTAGGAAGGATTTTAGTTGCTCTAGGTAGAAATTGGTGTTTCTAAATACTATTGTTACCAATTTGACAAAGAGGGAATTGTTGGATCCATGTAGAGAGGATACAACATTGAACAACTAGTAGCATATAACCAGTGAAATGAATAAAGTTAAAACATAAGAGACTGCTTAGGCTAAAGGTATATAATCACAACTGCATACTTCCCACTTTTCACTTTCTTTTCTTGCACTCTTTTGGGTCACTTAGTCATTATTATGTCTCATTTTTCCCATTTCTAGTCCCAAAACTCATCACAGGTGTGCCAAGTCACTCAACCTAAAATCCCTTCTACTGTAAAACTTTGTTCCCCATCTTTCAAATGGCTTTATCCTGAGGGAATTTGTTAGTGTCTAGTTTAAATTTAAATTCAAATTCCCTCCAAACCCATGAATGCTCACCCTAGTGAGTTTTCTATACGTTGGTCACTTTATAAAAGAAAACTTAGCACTCATTTGGAACCCTAATTTCTCTCTCTAACATCTTGATCCTCCTTGTATTCCTCTACTCCCTAAAAACTTTCATTTTTCCTTTTTTTGAATAACATGCGCCCTTTTATGCTCTAAAAGGTTCTTGGTGGAGCACATGGTGTTTTTAAAGCATGGATAGACAACTTGGTTGTTTTTGTTCGTTTTCCAATTTGTTTTATAAGTGTATTTGCATGTCTTGTGGGGACATGTCTCTTGAAAGTTAAGAGGCATAGCCAAATCCATCTCCCATTTGAAAATATGTTTCTATCATAGAGACACATACTAGGATTCATATTCACTTGACACAAAGTTTACATAATCATCATTTTACAAACTTGAGATAAGAAAAAATATGCAAATCATTCTAGCACTTTGACAATTAGAACACAGTGAACTATGTGCATACCTAAATATCATCATTGGAGACAAGGTGGGATGAAGAGTACTTCTCCAGCAAGGTAAAGGCATTTTGATTAGCAAAGTCTTCAAACTATCATAAGAGCGCACATTTCTTCAATTTCCTTAAGATTTTGTAAGCTAAAGAAATAAATAGCGTAATATGGATTAATGCTCTGAAAATCACAAATAATGGATTGATGAATATTCTTCATAAATTATTTCTTCTAACAACTAAACATTGTAGATTAGGTATTAATTGAAGATGCAATTATTACAAAAAAATTGTGTTAGGTATTCACTATCAGTTACAGTAGGGAAAATTCTATAGGAAAACTTAGACCATATTCTTAACCCAATTTGACAAAGGAATCTCAAGTTAATATCCATTTCAATTAAAAGTAGGGGCTCCTCCTAACCTGGATAAGGACTTTCTTTCCATAAGCTTGTTTGACAGTAGACATGAACTCATGAAGAAGGTCACCATATTCCTTGAGCACATAATATAATTAGAAACTTGTACTATGTAGACTTGGGCCATAGAACAAATTAGAAAAGTAAAGATGAAAAGATTTTCTAGTCAAGAACAAAACCTGGCCTGTAGCATGTCTTTGTCTAAGCCCTATGTAGAATTCATCATTCAATAATGTTCCATTGTTGGCCCCAACATCAATAGTTGTTGGAAGGCACTGCTCACATACAAATTGTCAGACCAGAATCAGTGTCATATATGGCTCAGGCTATCATATAGCATAATTCAAATCCAGATTACCCAAAATCCATTTTACTCTAGACCTTAGTACCAACCTTTTGAAACATACACAAGTAAAGGGAAAAACATTGATACCTTTTACATGGTATCTTACTAGCTAAAATCCATTTAATGAACTAAGATTATGCAAGTTTGTGCATGAGAAGCAATACAGGTAGCACTCTGATAATCAGTAGAAACAAGGTGGTCTATGCAACTTAATAATGTTCTAAGTCAAGTTTTATGGTGTACCAATTTTCCAAAATCAACCAAAAATAAGTTACCACAAATAGCCACAGTCATTTGATATATTAATCATTGACCAGTTAAATAAATGGGTAACATCCTAAAATCAGAAAGCTACTTCAAAACAAGATATATTATTACTAGTATTGAATACCTCTAAAGGACGAACTCCCCCAAGTGTTGTATACAAAGCAAGTTTTCCAACAAGAATTCCCATTCCCTGGAATAATTATTCATAATAGACATGTGAGATGAAAAATTGCAAATTCAAGTAGTCATAACATAGAGAAAACAAATGTAACATGTTGGAAAGAAAATAAAATTAGGAATAAAGAAATTACAAGATGCATCTTTTATATTCCAAATGGTAGAAATATTAACACATGAAAAGTCAAGTTCTTTGCGTGAGATTTACCTGGTATTCAAGATCTCCAAGTCCTAGAATACGCTCACCATCAATGACAACAATGACCTTGATGTTCTGTTCAGGTTGGTTCTTCAAAACGTCAAGGACCCTTCCCCTACCAATTTCAATTACGTCTAAATTATATCCTAGAAAGAAGTGATAATTCTATCATATGTGAACAAGAGACCAAACAATATTATCCAATTTTATAACAGATGAATTAATATGCCTCTGGTTGACATTCAAGTCTGAAGGATAAACAAATTCAAAGTAATCTGCCCATTTGGTGTGGCATTGCACACTAGTTAGGACATGCAAGAATTACATGGGAAAGAAAATCTATAAATTTGGTTAGGAACACTTAATAGTGTATCAAAATTAGACTATAGCCTCTAGAAACATTGATATTCACAACATCTAGAAGTCCCCACAAACTGCCCTGATATGCAAAATATGAACCTGGTCCTAGTTCAATCCAAGTTAAATTTTGCAAACATAATACATAGTCTACAGACTAGTCAATAATGACAAGTAGACAACATAGCACAAAAGATAAACCCAAAAAATGAACAAGCTCAAACTTCCACCTCTAGTTAACAACAACAATCTGCTTTGTATTTCACCTGAGATTGGAGCCCATACCATCAACTTGACCTTCACATATTGCACAATCTATGAAAACTTGATACTTGCCACGAGTGTCATGGTTATCTCATTGTAGGTTAGCAGATACATACAAATATAGCTAATTGCAGACTCAGACAGACTTTCACTTTATCACTTTCAATACTGAAACATACAACCCTTTAAGTGGCCAAACCTTCAGTGATCACCTTCAATAAATCATTTAGTTTCTTTCCAAAATGAATGTGCATAGCATAGGAGTTGCAACATTAAGTACTGTATGCTTTCATTCTTGACAACAAAGCATGTTCAAATATTTTGTGTGCTTCTGCAAGACCAGAATCATAGGTGGTAAGATATAATACTACAATATTGAAAAAGCATGATTATTCTTGAAAGGTGTATAACAAGGTGAAAACAAAAGATTTCTAATTAAGCCTTGACTCCAAACCTTTGAGAATAACTTTCCAATATATAGCATGCTTCTAAGATTTGAAGGGATGTAGAAATTGAGATTAAGCTAGACAGTTTTAGCAATATACACCAAAAAAAAAATCTAGCAAAATTGCACTCAATAGTATCCCCTCTCAAATCCAGAATATTTATCACATGGAACGCTCACCATATCACATATTACTGTTATAATCATATCATGTATCATTTTTGATAATTTAAGCAACAAAACAAGGGTGTTGGTCCATAATCATATCACTTATTATTTACCAATAAAGTTAGGATAGTATAAACAGGAAAGGAAAATATCATCTAATTTTAAATTAAACTATAATAGGAATTTATGAAGTCACACTACAAGGTAAATGAAATCAATGGGGTTAGAACATTATTATTAATAATATTGAGTACCCATCTTCATTTGATTGAGGAGTTCTACTTGATTTTGAGGATGGTGTAGGGAAGCATGGAATATTTTGTGCCCTAGGCCAACCCTCTTTCCATCAAATTTTGATTGGAGAAATCTCTTTAACATTGACAAAGATTATGGTGGCAGCCACTAGTAAGACAGATAAGCACAAACATAATTCATAAGGCTTGCTTAGAAGCAAGAGACTACAATTTTCTTCTAGATTATTCCTCATGCATGGGTTAATCTGCAAATTTCTTTAAATCCAACTATGTTTATATTATATGTATGTCTGACCAAACAAAAACTAAAAAATAATCTTTTGGAAAAACCCTAGGTTTTCCAGACATGTTGAGATCTTCAAAATAGATTGGCACATTTCCTACAAAAGGGATTCCTATCAACGCCCCAGTTAGGATGCATGTTCTATCTATGATCTCACAAGTTTTAAAATAAATGTCCTCAAGCAAGTGAGAAACCTTGTTGAGAAAAATGTTTGCACCTTTTTTCTGATATGGCTTTGAGATTAACTATCATTGCATTGAATTGTGCATTGTTTGATCTGGTGAGCACCCTCCCTAAAAGCATCACACTTTGCTTAGATGCTATAATTCGGTAGCAACAAGTGGACCACAAGTATCTCTTTCATTGTAGAGTATGACATGAGTAGGGGTACTAAGTAAGAGAATTTCCTATTGTGCACCAAATGGTAGTCCCAAATCCCAATCCAAGGAAATCTGAGACAAGAGATTTTCATAAGCCAAAGAATAAATTAACGATCAAATCTAAAAACAGAAAATCAGGATAGGAAAAATAAGCCCCAGATCATAAAATATATAAAATATCTCCAAATAAGGAATGTTTTTGTGGCTCTTGAAAATGAGGAGCTTATCCCTGAAACTTTGTATGAATCAGATGAGACAAATCTTGAGGATACCAGGATGCAAAGGTGTACTAAAAAGAAGATTGCATGGAGAAGATTTACACCCAAAACAATGAAAAAAAGAGATTATCATAGAAAAGGTTGTCAAAGGCCATCAAGAGCAATAATAAAAACATCACAACCCTAAAGATTGGACTCACAGACTAAAGTAGAGATTGTTCAAGCAATGGGAAAAAATTCCTGTGGAAAAAAATAGAATAAGATTTAACATTCATAACATTATATAAAAGCAAACACATGGTGGACATGGCTCCAAATTCTCAGACTCAACTTGAAGAAACTTTGAAAAGGAATGAGATAAAAAATCCTTACTATCTTCCAACCAAGGAGAAATAGTGAGGAAACAAACCTACTTACAAATATTTGATCTCCAGAGGCATAGAGCTAAAAATGGAAGAAATAACCTCCATATTATTTTTTGTCAAGGATGAAGAAGATTACAATTGAGATTAAGATTAAAACCACAATGAACGAGGTCATATGGTCATAAATTACATATTATTGGTCTTTACTACAATATCTTGTCATTTATTTTAGAAGTGTGATTTACAGTCATTAATTACATGTCTACATTTTCTAATCATAAATTAAAGACTTGTGCTTTGGTCATGAATTTCAATCTTGGTTCTCTGGTTGTTGATTGCAAGTAGAGTAATCACAACTGTGTGGATGGCCATGGCCTGCTTTGCAAAATCAAGGATAAAAGTATAGGAAGAAGTGTAGATAACATGCACTACACAAAGCAAAGCTTGAATGAAGACTTAAAAATATACATGTAGAAGAAAGGTTTGCATGACTATTTTAAGACTTAAAAATATACATGTATAAGAAAGGTTGGCATGAGTATTTTAAGTCTAGATGATCTTGATGTATTTTTCTATGGCTTTTCTAGTTGCTTGACATCTTTTTTAGATTTCTTCCATTGTTTTCTCAATATAATCCTGTAACTTGCTCCACCATTCTTGACAGTATATTATTCAACTTTGTCAAAACAAAACATAGAACATAGAACACTCCTATATCTACCTTCTTCAAAAAAATTCATAGTAAAATTAAATCAAATGATTCCTAATTTAAGAGAGATTTAGGGGTTTTATGTTTTAATCACAAGCTCAGATGAACATGACAACTATTATTAAATTAAGAAGCTTGTAGGCTGTATCCCCCAGTATTACACTCATATATGAAATTGGATCTTATTTGAAAATATTTTGAATATAAATAAGAGCTCTTATATTTAAGTCATTAAGTAATCAATACAAAAGTTGCTTTAAATAGTAACATGATGGTTTGATAGACACTCCAAGATAAAAAACTTTGTGGCAGTGTAGTAGCATGAATTTCAAACTAAATAATTTTAAAGAACTACCCAGCTAGACTCATCCAATCTACCTGGAATTAGGTCCACACATTTCTCCTAGCATACGGTTAGGTGGTTGTGCACTATTTGTATCAGTGCATGGTTGGAGATAGGTGACCTATACTCTAAAATTCTCAGCAAAACCTTATTTTCAAGATGCATCTAGCCAAATTGGAGAAGTGAAAGGTCAATAATAGCAAGGAAGAGTTTGGACCTAAGCGGGAACCAATAGTGGCAGGAAAAGCAACAATAAATGGTGAAAATAACCAAAAAAATGGCAAAAAATGATGAACGACTAAAATTCGAGCTTGGCAAAGTATAATTAATTTTTTATATAATGCAAAAAATTAATATATAAATATAATATAAAATATAATTAATATATAATATATATTTTAAATAATAGTAAAATAGATTAAATTATATATAATATAATTATATTTATTATTATATTTAATAGTATATATAGATTATATTATTATTACATATTGTATTTTATAATAAAAAATACTAAATATAAATATAAAATTATTATAATTATAATTAATAATTAATAAATAGAAAATCAAATAGTTTAATTGATCTTTAGAGAGATCAGGAATAAGAAAGAGAGATAGAGGGGGAGACAATTCTATACAGAGAGGAATATATACTAACACTTGCACCTAAATGAGGCTCAAGGATTGTGCCGATAGAAAACTATATGTATGTTAATATGTTAGAGAGTATGTATTTGTGCATGGATATGCTACAAATTCTAGTTGCATGTGGATAACTTAAATAATTAATAATAAGTGCTAAATAATGGAATGAAATAAATTTAGACAAATCTAGATTAAGGCTCCCTAACATACTTCGTTTTCTTGGGCTTAGATGTGGTGAAGTTAGGGCTCCCTAACACGTTTCCTCTCTGACCCCATCATGGTGGACTATGGGGATAGCACTATTGCTTCTTGATTCCTTAAATGACCTATTCAAATGGATTAAAATAATTGATAATATATATGTATTATATGTACCATAACTCTTATTGAATCATTGGTAGAATTATATGTTATCAAACTGGTTTCAAATCATAGTTAAAAACATTAATGATTCATTAACATAATGAGTAATAAAAGTTAAAGAATGTAAATGTTAATTTTTTTATAAAATATGTGAAGGCCTTAAGACTGCACCGAGAGGCAATGCCTTCCATGCAATAGGTATTTTTGGTGCATCAAGCAACCTAGGCGACCAAATGGCCCACTTAGGTAGGGGTCCCATGAGGGGGGCTTAAGCTCATGGATTATGATCAAATCCGAAAGAAAAAAGAATAGAGAGTAATAGTCATTTATTTAGTCATTAATCTAGTCATATATTTAGTCATTTATTTAGTCATTTTTATTTGTCTGATATTAGTCATTTATTTAGTCATTTAATTGTGATTTTACCCGATGACCCAATTAATCACTTATAAATGATAAAATTAGTCATTTATTTGCTGAATACTACTAGTTTTAGTCACGTAGTCATTTATTTACCAAATTCTACTAGTGAAAGTAGATATTTTAGAAGGTCTATCTTGGTGATGAGCTTTATTTGATGAGCCAACATGTAGTGCCTAATTTTTTGTGCAAAAAATACTACTGCAAGGCAAGCCTTCTTGATGAATGTGTAGTTCAACTTGTATCCCACTATGGTTCTACTAATATAGTAAATGGCTCTTTCCTTCCTTGTTTCATCATGTTGAGCTAAGAGAGCTCCAAGTGTTGTTGTTGCTGATATGTAGAGTATCAATTTTTTGTTTTGGATTGGTGGCATGAGAACTAGTGGTGCCAGCAAGTATTCTTTGATTTTATTGAATGCCTGATCACACTTCTCATCCCATTTGTATGCTACCCCCTTATCGAGTAGATGAGAATATTGGATGATTTTATCTACTAATTGTGCTATGAATCGGTGAATGGATTGGAGCCTTCCCTGCAAACCCCTTAATTGCTTCAATGTCCATGGTGCTTCCATTTCAAAAAATTTCTTTGAATTTGGAAAGGTCTATCTCGATTCCCCTCATTGATACAATATACCCTAGAAGTTTTCCTGATTGCACACCAAAGACATATTTCTTAGGATTGAGTCCAACTTTGTATTCTTCCATTCTGACAAAAATAGAGCCTAGTGCTACTATGTGGTCTTGATCCTTCCTTGATTTGGATAATATATTGTCTACATAATCCTCTATAGATTTTTAGATCATGTCATGAAAAATAATAGTCATAGCCCCTTGGTATGTAGCTCCAGCGTTCTTTAGGCCAAACAACATCATGTTCTAGTAGTAAGTCCCCCATGGATAGGTGAAAGCTTTCTTATGTTGATCATCCTTAGCTATCATAATTTGATTGTATCCTAAAAACTTATCCATCAATGATAACATCACATGCCCCAATGTTAGATCCACAATCATGTCTATGTTTAGGAGAGGGAAATCATCCTTAGGGCATTCTTTGTTTAGGTCCTTGAAGTCTATGCAAATGCAGATGCCCCTAGTGGGATTAGAAATAGGTACAAGGTTTGAAACCCATTTTGGATAATAAATTGGCCGTATGAAGCCAACATCAAGGATTTTCTACAATTCAAGTTTGACCAACAATGTGATCTACAGATGCATCTTTCTCAACTTTTTTTTTACTGGTTTCGCCCCTAGATAGATAGCTAGATGATGAACCACAATCTCAGGATCAAGACCAAGCATGTCAACATAGGTCCATGCAAATTTTAACTTTCTTTCTCTTAGAAATACAACTAGAATTTCTTGTTCCTCGGTCAAAAGTGATTCTGCATAGAAAGTGATGTGTGGCATCTCTTTGGTTCCCAGATTGACTGGGTTGCACTTTTCTACCAGTATTTTTGATTTTTCCTGATGAATAACACTAATAGGAAGATTGAATCCCTCATCCTTTGGCACCTTAGAGAGGTTTTCACCATTGGATACATCCTTTTTTTTACTATTTTCGGGTTAGAAAGTGCCACAGTGTGGTTTTCACTTAAAGACCTAGATATTACTCTTAGGTTTTCTATTTTTGATTGAGGGATTCAATCATTTCCCCATAGTATGCAAGTGTTTCTAGCTCAATATCAAACCCTATTTTATGATCTCCATATAGTATAATATCTTGTAGTCCCATGAATTCTAAGAGAGCCTCATCATTTTCAGATGTGTCTAAGATTAGTGGTCCTCGTTGGTCACCATCTATTAGTTGGGGGTAGACAAGTTTTAATTCAGTGGTTTGGTTACTCGGCTTGAAAGACATGGTAGTGATCATGAAAAGGGAAGAATCCTCAAATAACATGGGCAGGTTAGTAATGGGATCCTCGTCACACACATTAGTTATATCGAAGGTATAGTTATCTAGGGGTAGACTTGTGGATATTGCTAATTGATGAGGAGCTTTGACCTTTTTAACAGGGGTAACTTTTACAAGAATGGTTATCTTCATAGGGTTACATCCAAGGCCAAGATTCTTCATACACTTCTTAGGAATAATGGGTTCTAACAGACCATTGTCATTTTTCCCAAGCTTCTCATTTTTTTTATAGCCCCATCCTCACATTAACCACTATCCTTTGTTGTCATCTTCCATGGGAAGATCAGGTATGAGACTTTCATATCGATACAATAGGCTTGATACATCTTTCTCATAGACCACCTCTTTACTTAGATCTCCCCATTTTATGAAGGTGGTAGGTTCTGCTTTGAAGGTCTAGGATTTTGTGTTGATTGGTTGTGGTTTCCCATGAGATCTAGGAGACTGAGGTAACCCTCCTATCACAAAGGAACTCCTCTTCATTTTATAGTCTCCACAACCATTATCTTGTATAATAGCCATAATATCAAGGATGTCCAGAATGGAGGGTGTCTTTTTTTAAGAAGTGGAGGCTAGGGTGGATGGGTCTATATATGGAGATGTGGGTCCCTCATCATTCTTTGGGACTTGGGGGATCTTATAATACTTGGCCTCCATATTTTTGCAATAATAGAATGATTCAAGATAGCCATGGACTGTGACTTTTTGGTTTTGATAAGGGAACTTAACACATTAATGGAATGTGGATGCAATAGCTTGCATCCCATGGATCCATAGGCACCCCAGGAGGATATTGTAAGGGAGTCCAAGGTCAAGGACTTGGAAAGTAGTCTCCATTATTGCTGGTCCTACTTGAATAGGGAGTTGAATGGTGCCTTGAGACACTCTTTCTTGATCATCATATGCCCTGATAGTGATACCTTTACCTTTCTCAATGACATCTTCAAAGAATCCCATATTATTTATTAGCTTGAGAGTACAAATATTCAAATTTGCACCTCCATCCACCAAGACTCATTTGACTTTATTATTATGGACTAAGACTCCAAGATGGAGTGTACAGTTATGAGATGGTTGGTTGGAAGATCCTACTCAGAGAATGTTAGGAGATGCGGTGTAGTGATATGTCTGACCATAGCTTGGAACTGGTTTGCATCAAGATATGTTGGGATAGAGGATGTACCTAATGTCTTTTCTAGGATTTCCCTATGTGGGGGTGAGATTTTTAGTAACTCTATGATGGATATTTGGGCGGGGGTCCTTTTCAATTGATCTAGGACATTATAACCATTAGGGATTGACTTTAGATTAGTGACAAGTGCCTTGGGTGGTTGTGATGGTCTTGGAATGGTAATTCTATCACCATGTGTGGTGACTCCATAGTCAACTCTAGATCCTTCGATATTGACAACTTTGATCCACTCATCCAAGGATGCAATAACATGGTCGCAAACATGGTTCACATTATTATACTTTTCCTTACCATTGTTGTTTCCTTCATTGTGATCGAGCATCAGATTCATGTATATTTTAAGATCTTTATTTCCTACGAGTTGTTCAATGGTTATGGTCTTATCATCAATGAGATCTTGGATCATATTCTTGAGTCTCATGCAACTGGCAGTTGCATATACTTTTATTTTGTGAAAATCACAAAGATGCTTTTCATTATACCATGGTGGTTTAACCTGAGGCTCTTAATAATTTTCATAAATAGGGATTTTGATGAGATTTGCTTGCACCAGTTGTTGCATGATAGATTTGATTGGTTCCCCAAGTGGTGTGTATTTTTTTTTTAGGGGGATATTTGTTCTTTGGGGGTGGCGCCCCTTGAGTATTCAGGTTGTTGACCACTTGATTGTTGGGTTGTTGTGATGATAGGTTGGCTTGTGTGTTGTTTTGGGTATTGACTTGTGGTTTTTGGTATGATTGTTGTTGTGTATTCTGCCTTGGGGCACTAATATAACTTTGGTGTCAATGAAACCATCGTTAGTGAAATTCTTGTACTTTTCCCACATGTGAGGTTTTTCATTATAACTTTTTGATGGTCAATTATCCTAATATGTGGGTGTGCCTCCTTGTGCTATAAGGGATCTTTTGATGTTGAGAGCCTTAGGGATCAATTGGTCATAGGTTGTTATGCATTGCATTTACAAATGAAAAGAAAAGGTCCCTTCAAGGTTGGAGATTTGATAGTCCCAATTTATTGTTCTTCTGGGATAGCCCACTTGCTCTTGTTGGCCATGGATCACCATTGTTGTAAGAAAGAAGGAAATTTTTCTCCCTTGGCTTGTTTTAGATCAGACAATTCTTCCAAGCTCATGTCCATGATGCCTACATTAAATGAGTAATTTTGTATGAATAATTCCATAATTTCTTGAAACTTTTTAATTCTAGGGGGAAGGTGGGAGAACCATTTCATTGTCGGGTCAGCCAAACTTTGAGGGAAGAGTCACATTAGATAAGAAGTGTCATATGCAACTTCCATATAGTGTACATAGAATTCCTTAATGTGATCTTCAAGATTTCCAATCCCACAATATTTGTCAAATTTAGGTATCTCGAATCCTTACAGAAATGGGACCATTGCAATGTTTTTGTCAAATGGACAGGAGCACAAATTCCCTTGTGATTTTGTTGTCTTTCCTAATTGTATGCCCAACACTTGTTGTGAGAGCAGTTTAATTTTTGTGGACAAATCACTTTGTGGATTTGGTGGTGAGATGAATTTGTTTTGGGGTGGTATGACCATTTGGGTAAGGGGTGGGATGGTTTACATGTTTGTAGGAGGTTGTTGTAAGTTTTTTTGTGTAAGCAGTGCTTGTTGGTATGCCTATAGTTGTTGATGTGCCAACAATTCTTGTTGTTGGTCTTCTTGTTGTTGCACCAGCAATGCTTATTGTTGGGTTTGTAACTGAGTTTCTTGTTGTTGTGCTTGGTATTATTGCAAAGCTTGCTAATATTACTATTGTTTTAACAAGGCTTTTGCTTGAGCTTGTTGTTCTTGAAATTGAGCTCATGCTTGAGCTTGAGCTTGTTGTGCTTGATATTGAGCTCATGCCTGAGCTTGAGCTTGTTGAGTGGCTTGTGTAGCTTGGGAAGCCTATGTGACTTGTGTAGCTTGTGTGGATTGTGTTGCTTACATAGATTGTGTGGTTTGTTGCTATTGCAATAAGGCTTTTTCTTGCACTTGGGAAAATTGCTATGCTTGTTGTGTGGCTTGTTGAGCTTGGAATTTTTGGAGTTCCTTTTGATAGGCTTTTTGGGCTGCTTGCAATGTGATGCTGTATTAATTTTCCATTTTTGGATTTGGTGGTGGAGGTGTAGGATTTGGAATGGTGTGGGATGGTGTGATGAGATTTTTTTGAGGTGGTTAGGGAGGTTCTTATTGAGTGATGACAAGAGGTTTTGTGGTAGATGGTATGGTTGATGTGTTATGTCCTTGGGAGACCACGTTTTGGAGAGTTTGAGGTGTTGTATATTGAGTAATGATTGGTTGAGATTTTTGGATTGGTGCCACTTGGTGTTACGATATCAATGGCATGCTAAAAGGATTTGGTATGACTGATGTGTTGATTTGATTCATGATTGGTGGATTGATTTGGCTTGATTGGTTTTGGATTGGTAAAGGGGGTTTCCCTAAACCTTGATTTGGTGTGGATGTTGATGTCAAAAGAGGAAATGATAGGAATATTGGAGGTGTGTTTCCTTTCAAAAGTGATGATGATTCATCAAAGGTTCCCCCTTGTCCAAATAAAACCACTTGTCCTTATGATATCATGGAGAGAGAAACATGTGTATCAAGAGAATATGTCGGTAATGTAGTGAAGGTGGATGAATTGTTGGTGTCATGGAAAATGAGTGGGACATACAAATGTTTTGGGTCTTGTGGGATGGTGTTTGGCATACCCAATATGGTTTTTGCATCCAAGTTTTGGTTTTTTATAAGGGGGCGTGTTTGAAGGGCTTGGAGAAATGAACTCACCTTGGTGATCATGGGTTGACTTGGAGCATGAGATGATGTTGGTTGTGGGATGGGTTGAATGATGTTTTGGAAGGATGGTGTGAATGATGTTGGTGGAATATTCCCAAGAGTTTGTTCCCCAATAGTGCTCACATCATAATAAAAAGGGAGTTTAGCCCCTTCCTTTTCTAATGCTAACATGTATTGTGAAGGATTGAGTCTCATCATTGTGTTGACAATCTTATGGTTTTCAATATTTTGGACTAGCTCCATGATTTCATCTTGGGACATCCCTTGGTAATTGTTGGTGACATCCTCCACTTGGCAACCTCCCTCTTGAAGATCTTGTGGTAGTTGAGGAAGGTTGAGTGGGGGGTTTTTTTAGATCTTATGGGGTTGAATTCAGATGCAGTTTGACTCAAGTCACTTGAAGTGGATGCTTCTTTGTTTTGTTCCATGTTCTTCTTGTGTTGAGATCTAGTTTGGACCATAAAATAAGGATCAAATTTTAGGGATATGGGAGGTAAACCTCTAACTCCTTAGGTTGTTCTAAACTTTAGGTATAAAAAAGAAAATCTAGGATGTTTAAGGATCAAATGATGGTGATGAGATAAATGAAAGGTAAATGATATGGATGTTTGAACTCTTAAGAACTTTGGAGGAATACTAGACTTTAGGAATTTTGGATTTGGTTTGGATTTTGATTTGATTTGATTTTGGATTATGAACTTGAACCATAGATTTTTGGGTGTAGGATGCTATGACACTCTTGCTCAATTAGGGTTTTTCACCTAAAGGAGAGAGATAGACCCCACACAAAATCTAGGTAGTTCACTCAAACTAATGAAAGTAAAATGAAAATATGCCTAAATGCAATGATCTAAATATAAAGGACTGATAAAATGGATTAATTATTTATGCAAAACCAAAGAAGTATGAAGTGTTTGACAACATAGTGTAGTATGAAAACATAAATAGAATGACCTAGAAATGAAGGTACATTGTAACAAAAATGAATGAAACTAAATGTGTGCACTTGAGAACTTGCTGGAGACTAGAAATGGCTTCTAGAATGCTTTCAATGCTAGAAATTTGGCCTACTGCAACTCATTCTCCATTATGGGTGAATTAGTCCCAGATTTGGGAAACTATTCTAGAGCCCGTTTCAGACAAAAAGGTATCCAGAAATGCAGAAAACCCAATTCAAGCCTGGAAATGGGACTCATTTGCCATCAATGGTGAATCAATCCACTTTTGAATTTATGAAAATCCAAAAGTGGAAAATGAAGTCTCTGGTTTGCATTTCGGTTCCTGACAGGTTTTCTTCTTCAAAAGTCTTATTTTTGGATCTAAAAGTGACTTTTTGTTGATATTTTGGCTTGTTCAACAAGGAGATTTCTTCAACAACTTTGCAACTTGATCTTCAATGATTTCCAAGCCTTCAAGATGTCTAAATCTACAAAAACACAAGAAGAGAAAGAGAAATGTGGAGTGTTAGGGAATGGGGGTTTGCCTTGGTCAAACCCATTTTTAGGTAATTAAACCAAATGAAGAAAGAATGTAATGAAGCATGCAACAATGGAGTTATTACCTTGCCATGATGATTGATCTTGTATTTCTTTAGCAAACAATGAAGAATCTTCCCTTGAATGTCTGAAAATGTTATCTTAATGACTTGTAATGCAAAAACCCTAGCTTGCTTGACTTAAGAACTTGATGAATGATGAATGAATAATGAAGTTTATTGTGATTTAGGGTTTGGAGGCTTGTATTTATAAAAAATTCACCTTATTTTCTCATTAATTTGATTCCCAAGACCGACATGGAGGAGAAATAAACTTAAAATCCAAAATTTCTTGCTCAAAACTCAAAAAATGACCCAAATGGGGATGATTCGCCACATTGGATGAATTAGTCCCATCTGGCAGGGACTCATTGCCCAGATGGGTGAATTAGTCCCAGAGGGGCCCTTTTGACTACTGGAATATTCAGGAATGAGGAGTTTTAGTTCTTATGTTGGTTTCATTGGGTATTTGATCAAATTATTCCTTGGGATGCACAATATGGGGCAATAGGGGCCTATTAATGTGATATAAAGGTCAATTAGGGGTTGGGACATAGAATTCAATGTGAAAGTGTGACTAACTACATTTTACAACATTAAAATGAGGTCCACATAGCCTAGGAAGGCACAACATCCAATGTGAATGTGTAAGACACATTACAACACTAGATTAACATTAAGTTTATTTTACAAGCCTTATAGATTAATGTGGAAATGAAATTAAATACATTTTATAATGTTGAATTAAGGGGAAATGGATTCATTAAGTTTAGAGAGGTGTGAAAGTATTTTACAACACTTTACAACACCTCTACAAAAAATCAATAAATGCATTTGCAAGGGTCCAAGACTTAATGTGGATGTGTAAAACACCTCACAACACTAAATCAGGGCCCCTTTAAGTCCAATTTATCATCAATTATTCCCAAATCAAGCAAGTTCCATTTTTTCTATGGTACATTTAGCCCCCACTTTAGTGAGAGGATGAACTTGCTTTCAAACTCACATTAAAGTAGACATTCAAGAGAGATCCGAGTGTAAAAATGCAAAGGATGAAAAATATCAAGAAGGTAGTCAAGCCCCCAGGATCCAAGATCCTAAGTCAAATCATCCAGATACACAATCATGTAATGGAAAGATCTAAAGGAAAAAATGAAAATGGGGTGGAAAGATGTGCTCACTCTAGGGCTACAAAATATCAGGTCATCCACAAGGTGAGATGTCCCAAAGAAGTGTTTTAGTGAGAAAGTCATTCCAGTGTGTCAACTTCCCATTATACTAACCATACAAAGTTATGCTCATGATAACATTGATAAGGCACCATAATGTAATGCTTTTTGTAAAAAAAATTTGAATATGTGAAGAATTTTGCTAAAGGGGATTTTGCTTTGTTCATGTAAGGTCTTCTTCTTAGGGAGCATTGATGTATAGGATCTAGACTAGATTGCAGTATTGAAATGCTTAACTTTTACAATGCTTTACAATGTTTATTTCAAGTTAATTAAAAAAATTAACTTAAGGAAATAACATAAAGAACGTAATCAAGGTGATTATAACAGAAATGAAAAGAAATGAGAGACAGAAAGAGAGAGAAGAAGAGAAGTGCAAACAACGCTTGATAACGGAGTTCGTCACAGAATGTGACTACGTCTCCGGGTCCACTCCAATAGAGAGACCGATCCGATTAACTCCAAAATTGATTACAATGATGCACCAAGACCATCAGTTCGGCAGCATAACAGGGTTCCGACATTCAACAATGGCTTGAAAATTCTTCAACAAGACCCCTCTTTCGATTATCTCCACAGCTTCGAGACTTCGTCACCTGAAAAAACTTATCCCAACTCTCTCCTCAAGCCCCCCTTTTATACATAAAATTTGCTCAATTTGGTTACTAACCAATTGATTTTGAAAAATATTCCAAATCCCCCTAAAAACAACTAAATCTCCTAAATTTTACATTTGGATTTTAATAATCTCCCTTATCTCTCCAAAATCTTTTAAAAATCTCCCTTTATTTTCATAATAATATTCAAAAATAATTTAAGCCCTTCCATTTAACATTATACGGGCTTAGGAGATTTAATTGGTTTTGATTTAATCCTTAAAAAGGATTATAGGTTTGCTTTTAATTTAAAATTAGGGGAGTTGTTTTTGTTTTTTGGCTTTGTTGGCCATATATCATGGTTCGGCCAACAAACATCTAACAAAATAAACCGAACACATATATTGGTTACACAGCCAACGGTGGTATATTGGCTAGTTAGAGTTTTTGTCGGGTTGGCGGTCGCGGGTTCCAACCCGGCCGCTGGCTTTTAATAGCCAACCCTCGCAAATCTCATAACAAAAACAAACCGACTCCTTATATAGTTAGCGGCCAACGTTCGGCTCTAACGGTTGAAGACCTGGCTAACTGCGCGGAGGTCACGGGTTCGAGATTTTCGGCCCCAATAAACAGTTTTGTTAAAACAAACTTTCAAAACCGACCGACGGAGGAGAGAAGAAGTGAGGCCACGTGGCATGCCGAGGAGGTGCCACGTGGCGCAGAGTGATTCACCAATTTCAATGACATGGAGGATGACTGGGACGATGACGTGTCACTGACTGCGATGCCTACGCGTGCTCAGTCAGCAGCTGACGGGGATGCCAAGTAGAATGTTGACTGTGCTCCGAACGCTGACGTGTATGATGACACTCCCTGCCACGTGTCGAACATTGGTTTGCTATCGTCGACACATCATCGCTGACCTGTACAATGACTCATCCGCATGGTACCGACCGCATTACCACGTCGACGCATTTGAAGACGGTACTCCACCGATTCGCGACCCTGCGACGTCATCTGCCACATCTTTTGTGCCACATCGACATGTACGGACTGCCACGCGTCGCCCGATTATCCACAGGATTTTGTACGGACTGCGACGTTAGATGTACGATGCTGACGCCATCGTTGTATTCTTCAGGCCACAAGTCAAACCTGAAACTTTGACCATCTGATCTTGAGCCTCCGATGTCGGATTTCGACGAAACGAACACCGTCGGAATCATCTCGACGAGCTCTTCGGCGACGCTGGTTTCATTGACTTTGAAACAATCATTTTTTCGCTTCCTGGATGCCCCTGATTCCAGTTTGACCAAAGGTTTGACCGGCCATAACTCGTGCAAACGGACTCCTTTCGCCCGTTCGTTGCGTTGGAACGACGCTGAGATCTTTTCCGATGGTGCTAATTCGGAGAAAAAACAAGACACTTCAATTTCTCACCGAAATGTCCACCCATCAAGCATTGTGCCTAATGTCTCCAATACATGACAAGTCAAGGTGTCAGATCGTTATCCATGGGATGCCTCATTCACATTAGGCCACTTCAGTTGATCATACACTCTTGGAAGGAATCAAACCCAATGACACCACAAAGAAGAGGACACATCACAAAAAAAAGAAAAATCACACCATGAAATTTGCACAAAGATTATTTCTATGTATGCCCCCACTTTAAAGTGGTTGCTACACCATTACTATGAGAAATTTATTTAAAGTAGAAGAGGGTATGAGAGCTTACTCAAAAATCCCTATGCCAAGTCATATGTTTTTGATAAGTTGCATCATGAAGAAGGGAGTATGTCATGTGCAAGTCAATAATCTTAAGACATGTCATCCACATCCCAATCTTGATCTTATACGTTCATGAAATTTTAATGAATAGTCAAAAGAGAAAACAAAAAGTGACATACGAGGACAAGGCTATCAAACCCCTTGCCCCCACTTAGTGTAGGACAAGGGTGAGCCTAGAATGGATGATGGTATGCTGCCCCTTGCGATGGATGTAAAACATGCAATAGTGAGTATGCTGTTATCCTAAAACTATTACATGGCAAGGAGTAGCAACTAATGATATTTATTTGGATAAGGAAAAAAAATTTCTACTTGATACATGTTTAATGAGATATCTATTAATTTAGGATGTACCAATGTTAGAGTTTGCTTGGAAGAATCTTCTATGATAGTATTGATGTTGAGTGAAGGTTTGTTGGATGGGTTGATTTCTATGAAAGGAAAATCATGAAGACAATGATTTGGTGCTTTTGTTTTAGGCTCTATGGGGGTATGAAGACCTTGTTATATATAATCACATCCTTGCACAGGTTGCTTCACAAGTCTTTCAGGTTTGTGGTTGGACGTGATTGTATACGCTTTGTCATATAGGTGAGTAATGTCATTGTAACTTGGTTGGTACAAAAATTTGTGTGTGGGTGGGTAAAGAATGAGGTCAGGTGTATTGTGAGCTTGTTTCTTGTGTAATGGCGGGTAAAGAATGATAGGATTCTTAAGTGTGTCCAAAATAAATTCAAAACACATAGGGGGATGATTAATGGTTGGATTTTTTAAGTATCAATAGTGGTGATATGAGAGGGCTCTATTTGGTTGTCTTCTTTCTCTAAGGTATCATTCTTATGTGCCATAATATCGAACCTTGGAGGAGAGATTTTAGAAAAGTGACAAATAATAGGTTCATCACATGTCATAGTTGGATTTGGAAAGATAGCTTCATCACTCATAGGAGAGGCATCAAGAGAAGGATAACTAGGAGTTTCATGGCTACCAATGGTTGGAATTTTTTATTCAAAAATATATTCCATCACAATATCTTCTAACACTAAACTATCTTCTATTGGAAAAATGAAGAAGAATTATTATATCTACAATTTTGTGTTGTCATTGATGTCACCATGTTGTGATTGCAAGTCTAAGTCAGTGCTTGATCCGATATTTTGGTCCGGTATCTGAACCAATATTCAGCTACACTGTCCAGTATTCTTGTCTACATTCCTCCGCAGTTGAGTGCTACTAGTTGTAGTTTTGGGAAATGTTCATGGTTATTGAAGGCATGCATGATCAAAATATTACCTGCTATGGTGCTCATATGTGTGACCTATTGTAACATGTTGATGTTTGAATTTATTTTTGGAAATATTTGTAAATACCTAGAGTCGATAGTTGGTATTTTTGGTAAATATGAAGTGCATCTAATTAGGCTGACCTAATTGATACTTGCAGATGAATCGAGTATATAAATTGAATAGGGTTGAAGATAATGTGAGTAATCAATGAGGTAGTTGAAAATGTGAAGTTGAAAGTAAGTGAAAATGATGAAGTGTGTTAAGTCAGTATATTGAGCATCATTGAAATTGAATCAAAAATTATTAGGTGCATTATTCCCATTTCATCTTGGCTATAAATCCCAAATTTTTTTTGTGAATATTTTTGTAGGTAGTGATCCTCCATTGTAAGTAGTGAGCTTTTATATTAGGATAGTGAGTCCTTTTCAGGGCAGTGAGCCTTTTATATTCTGTTTGAAACTACTTTATATTGTGAGTTAATCCTCACCGTGGTTTTTCCTTCCTTGGGCTTTCCACATCAAAATATGGTGTTCATTGTGTTGATTTACTTTATGTTATCTATGTTTCATGCTCATATTTAATATCAGATAGTGTGGTTGTGGAATTGATGTGTTGGAATTTTTAAGTTTGAAGTTTGTGACAACTGATTCACCCCCCCTCTCAGTTGTCTTGCATCTTTTAACATCTTCTTCAAGTGTAGAGAATATATTAGGAGAAGAAAAGGGTTCATTGTCATGATTATCTAAATCTACATTTGCATGTCCTATAATGTCTTCTTGAATAGGAGAGGTAGGATTTCCATAGCTCTTAATCATATCCTCCACACAAATGTGTTTTTCATGATTTTTCATGATTTTATCCTTATTCACTAAAGGATTTTCACAAGTAGGGGAGCTGTTGGGAGATGAATGGGGACTAGGTAAGGTAGTGGCAATGATTTTGGCTTCATGTGTCATAGTTTCATTGCAAGCGAGAGGAGGAGGAAGACAAGCAAGACTTTCATGATCTTCAATGATTGTGTCTTCTTTCATCAAGATACCTTCATCACCAATGGGAGAGATATCAAGAGAAGAACAATTATGATTATCATTATTATCGATGCTTGCATCCTCTTATGCCAAACCTTTAGTGGATGATCTAGGAGAGATGAAGTCTTCAAGGGCTTCATCTAACATTGAAAATTAATCACTAGTAAAGGGTTTGAATGATATGTTTTCTCCAAGGTTAACCATTTTTGCATTTGTTTCTTTTGATGTTTGTAGTTTTTCGTTTTCATTTTTTGATGAAGCTGATATAAGTGTACTAGGAACTAATGTTGAAAATGAAAATTGCAAAAATATAATGCTATCCACAATGGCCATGAATGTAAGAAATGCTTATTTAGAATGATTTAAATGTAATATAAGCTATGCAAACTTAAAATGCAATGTAAAGACATAGGATGAAATGCAAATTTTTAAGATTTCAAACAAAGTAATTTACTGATGGCACTATGCAATAATTTGAAAGATGAAAGATTGGAAATAAAAATGTGAATTTTAACAATGCATGAAATGAGCTAATGTAAGCTAAATCTAATGACTAAATCTAATGAAATTCAAGATACATAAACTTATCCAACTAATACATATAACTAATGGCAGGAAACAAAAGCATAAAAATAGAGTTTTCAGCTCTGTAAAAGGAAGTTTCAAAGGTGAAAGGGGACTAATTTTCCCAAGGTGGCGAATGAGTCCAAGTAGGGATTTTTTCAGAAGTTTCAAAATTTTTTGAGTGATTTTGATGTTTTATGTGCTCTATGATGCAAGCCTAAAATGCAAATTTAAAATTTATGAAATTTTCAATGACTTAAGATGCAAAAATGCAACTTGTATGCACTTTCACCAAAGCAAAATTTGAAACCCTAGAATGCTATTTAACTAATGTAAAATGCAATGCAAGCTAATTATAGGATGATGGTGGACTCCAAATTAGACAATAAGTTTTTCAAAAAGTAGGTTCACCAAAATGAACCATATATTTTTGGGTGTAGGATGCTATGACTCTCTTGCTCAATTAATGTTTTTCACCTAAAGGAGAGAAATAGACCCCACACAAAATCTAGGTGGTTCACTCAAAATAATGCAAGTAAAATGAAAATATGCCTAAATGCAATGATCTAAATGCAAAGGATTGATAAAATGGACTGATTATTTATGCAAAACCAAAGAAGTATGAAGTGTTTGAAAACATAGTGTAATATGAAAACATAAATAAAATGACCTAGAAATGAAGGTAAATTGTAACAAAAATGAATGAAACTGAATGTGTGCACCTGAGAACTTGTTGGAGATTAGAAATGGCTTCTAGAATGTTGTTGATGCTAGAAATTTGGCCTATTAGGAATCATTCATCATTCTGGGCGAATTAGTCCCAAATTTGGGAAACTATTTCAAAGCATGTTTCAGACAAAAGGGTATCCAAAATTGCAAAAAAACTTGTCTAGGCTTGGTAGTGGGACTCATTCGCCATCAATGGTGAATTAGTCCATTTTTGAATTTCTGAAAATCTAAAAGTAGAAATTAAAGTCTTCGGTCTACATTTTGGTTCCTAACAGGTGTCCACCTCTGAAAGTCTGATTTCCAGATCTGAAAGTGACTTTTTGTTGATATTTTGACTTGTTGAACAAGGAGATGTCTTCAAAAACTTTGCAACTTGATCTTGGGTATGTGCAGGATCATGATGGGCCAAAAAGTGGCGATATGATGGGTATGTGTAGGGTATGCAACTGATAACTTTTTTCTTACCCAAAATTGATGAAACAAAAAGGGTTTTTAAAGGAAATTCTCAGTTTTCCACCAACATAATTATGATTTACTTTGAATTTAATAAATAATTATTATTCATTTTCTATTTGAATTACGACTAAAGTCCTGATTGATAGGCTAATTGAAAAACATCTATAGCTTTCAAACGGTATCACATTTTTTGAATCTGAAACATGTGTCACATTCTATGCTTCACATACTATAGGATTAAAAATAAATGAATTGAATTTAATGAAGTTTTGACCAAATTAAGGTGGTCAAACATCCAAGTTTTTATATTTTTTAAAAGTTGTAATATCTATAAAATTCATAATTAATTATTTATTTGGGAAAAAATTACAAAACAATATGCATCACATTTGGACATGAGTCCTCTACTTATATCTAGAATCTTATAAAAAAATATTATCATTTTATTGTGGTTAGGGTGGCAAGACAAACACCTACTTATGATTTTTTCCCTAAAATTTAAGTACTACTGCATTGAAATTTCAAATTTTGATCAAATAGATTTTTTTTTTAAAAACCTAGTAGTTTAGAAACTATATTCAATTTGCTACAAATTCTATTCTTACATATTTTTGAAATAATATAGATAACTTATTCAAATTTTTATGTCAAGTTGCCTAACTTTGATTTTTCTAAATTTTTCGCCACTTAAGGGCATGTTTTTTCCATGATGATCCTGCACATACCCTCTTCAATGATTTCCAAGCCTTTAATATGTCAAAATCTACAAACGCACAAGAAGAGAAAGAGAAATGTGGAATGTTAGGGCATGGGGGTTTGTCTTGGTCAAACCCCTTTTTAGGTAATTAAACCAAATGAAGAAAGAATGTAATGAAGCATGCAACAATGGAGTTATTACCTTACCATGATGATTGATCTTGGATTTCTACAACAAAACATGAAGAATCTTCCCTTGAATGTCTTAAAATGCTATCTTAATAAATTGTAATGCAAAAACCCTAGCTTGCTTGACTCAAGAACTTGATGAATGATGAATGAATAATGAATTTTATTGTGATTTAGGGTTTGGAGGCTTGTATTTATAGGAAATTCACCTTATTTTCCTATTAATTTGAATCCCAAGGCTGACATGGAGGATAAATAAACTTAAAATCCAAAATTTCCTGCTCAAAACTCAAAAAATGACCCAGATGGGACTAATTCGCCACCTTGGGCAATTTAGTCCCATCTAGCAAGGACTCATTCACCCAGATGGGTGAAATAGTCCCAAAGGGGCTTTTGATAGCTCAAATATTGGGGAATGAGGAATTTTAGTTCTTATGTTGATTTCATCGAGTATTTGATCAAATTATGCCTTGGGATGGACAATATGGGGCAATAGGGGCCTGTTAATGATGATATAAAGGTTAATTAGGGCATGGGACACATAACTCAATGTGAAAGTGTGATTAAATACATTTTACAACATTAAAACAAGGTCCACATAGCCTAGGAAGGCACAACATCCAATGTGAATGTATAAGACACATTACAACACTAGATTAACATTAAGTTTATTTTACAAGCCTTCTAGATTGATGTGGGAATGCAATTAAATACATTTTATAATGTTGAATTAAGGGAATATGGGTTCATTAAGTCTAGAGAGGTGTGAAAGTCTTTTACAACACTTTACAACACCTCTACAAAACATCAATAAATGCATTTGCAAGGGTCCAAGACCTAATGTGGATGTGTAAAATACCTCACAACACTAAATTAGGGCCCCTTTAAGTCCAATTTATCATCAATTATTCCCAAATCAAGCAAGTTCCCTTTTTTCTACTGTACAAAACTTATAAACCCCAAGATGTTAGATGTTATCTTGGAATAAACTTTTCTACAAGGATGATAATTTAACTAAGTGTATGAACAAGGATTCATCCACACACACTTAGCCAAATAAGGTGATTTTGATTTTGATTTTGAGGATTACCAAAAGTCTAGCATGAATGATTTTTCCAAGATTCTAAGAGTTGTTTATGAGATGGGATTTGATTTGTGTTTGGGATGGATGAAAGTGTTGATTTGATCCTAGATGAAACTAGAGAGACTTTTGTTTACAAGACCTATATATTGAAGAACATGCTATACTCCTAAAAATTTCAACCCTACAAAGTGAGAGACTCAAAACGTTGGAAGAGAGATGGATTTTGACAATAATAAAATGAATACAAATTTGGGTTGTCCTTTGAAGAACATTTTTAAAAGTTATAGAGAAACCTATCTCTGACTTTGTAAAGTGTTGAAAGATATTTCTTGAGAGCTCTTGGACTAAGAAATTTATGATGATGGATAGAATTTGGTTTTGGGATTTTGATTTTGTAGGAAATCATTTGAACAAGCACATGTGTGGGGTTCAATTGTCTTTTATCTTTTCTTAATGGATTCTTTTTACCACATCAACACTTTATTGCTTAACTTTTCAAACTGAATTTCTATGTCTCAACTCCTTTTCTTTCCACAAGGTCCATTATGTGAAAATCAAGGAATCAAAGGCACAATTTTCCTATGTTGTCTTTGGAGACAAAAAATTGAGATATGAGCCCAAATATTTAGAAGCCTCTAAAGATAGAATCCCTAGGGACAAGAAGTAATATGTGGACTCTTTCAAAGATATTTGTTCTTCCAAATGGTTTGAATTTTTGATGACTTGTTGAATGTTTGTTTCAAATATTTAGATCCAAGAAAAGTATTTAACTAAGTCACAAATTGCACAAGCCCTAGGATAGAATAGAAAATATTTGTTGAGTCCCCACTTGGATTTCTCCAAACACTAAGACAAAACAAACAACTAGAGATTTGGCGACACTGGCTCCCCTCCAAAACACACACTTCTTGGGACCACAAAATCTCAAAATCCTTAAAATCCAAAGATTAAAAGGATTTATTTTATTTCTACTTTCAATAGTACAAATGTGGGGTGGCTTTAGAACGACCGTTCTTGCACCAACAAATAGTAAGGATTTTGGCTTCTATATAAAATTGGTTCTTAGTCAGAGTAATCAGGTACATGGAACCTTGCAAGCATCCAACAAGCCACTAAAGGCTTTAATCAATCCTACTAGGGCTCTTATAATTTTTACAGTAGTACCCTATTCTAAAAGACACTATACAGCTAAGGCCTACATACCATGAGCATTTGACAGTTTAGTCTTATCCATTTATATACCGACCCAAGTGAAACAATAGTTGGATTCACCTTCAAATTTTTCTTAGGTAGGCCCCTCTAAAGGTAACAAAAGAGAGGGAGTACACTTGTAGTTCGATCACCCAGTTTGTGTAAAGCACAAGGAGGGAACACACACAATTTCTCTTTCTCACATATTTAGCTTGATTTGTTCAATTTTAAACCCAAACTTGAAATGTGTGGGTAATTTTTTTAGACAACCAATGTCACTAGAATGCTTTTGATTCTCAAGATCATCATGAAGTGCGAGAGAAGTGCATACGCATTCGAATGACATAAGTTGCAAAAAATATTACAAGACAAAGAAAACACAAGTTTATTTTAATCCTCAAAATAATGATGAGTTATTTTTGTTGGACTCAAGGAACATTGAGAGGGGAGGGGTGAATCAATGTTTAGCGATATTTAAATTACAATCCAAATATTAAACCATTTACAACATTTAAACATATGTAAATATGCAAGCACATGAAGGAAACAATCAAAACACCATAACACCAATATTTTTACGTGGAAACCCTATTAGGGGAAAAACCATGGTGGAGATTAATCCACAATTTATGCTTTGTTAAAAGTATGAAGAAAAATGGGAATGCACATGCATTCAAGCACACTCCCTAGAGCTCACTGCTCAAAATCAAGAAGGCTCACTGCCTTACAACATATTTGGATTACAACAAAGAGTTGAACTGAGAAAGTAGCATTTGTAAATGCCTAGTTTTAGTTCTGGTGAGGCTCATAGATCATATTTTGGACCTTCTATTTGGTTTTGCACTTTGCTCTGCTTTGCGTTAATTTGCTTCACAACAATCCTCTTTTGCACAAGTGAAACTATGCCAAATCACTCAAAAACCCTTCTAACATTCGTAATATACTTCGCACACTCACCTTCACTCTTTTATAATGAATTAACTAATCTCTTATATATATCCACTATCAAAGATTTAGTCGCTTCATGTTGGCTTCAACAAAATCAAAATATTTTCCAATAGTCAGCTCAATCCACATTTAATATTCGATGCATACCCATCAAATTCAACCATGGAATAGCTAGGACCTAAAAAAAAAATCTTCAAGCATAGGATACCTTAATTAATTATACCTCAAATATCTGCGACATGCCATATTCACTAAGTCGGTCACCGTGAGCTAATAAACAAAAAATCATCCCGTTGGATCTCCTAACTTATACACCGATTAATGCCACATCACAAAACTTAACAATAAGATAATATAGATACTTAACAATCTTCCCCGAGATCCACAACTCAAAATGATGATTCGGTGAAGCATATAGATCGACATACTAACCAGATACCATGTTCTTCATTCTCTCTTTCGGTAATACTCTGTTCTTTATTCTGCCTATCGGTATGAAAAAATGCTGATCTGCAGACTAGAATAATGACTTAGGTTTACTAGAAGCCATATGCCAAAAATCTCCCCCTTTGGCATTGATGACAACTCTTAGTGAAAAATGACTAAGTGTTGGAACCAACAAACTGCTCTCTCCACTGCACTCTCTCTCCCCATAACTAACACAACTCCTCCTAAATTTGATAAGGCATTTTTCACTGCTCTCTCTCCCCCTTTGACATCAATGACAAAAAAATTTATTTCCTCCCCCTTTAAAGTGTAACCAAAAACTTACATGAGAAAACACTGATTCAAAAATTTGAAGATATGCAACTGCTATTTGAAGATTATTTTGTGCTTCTCCTTCATCTCTAGAGAAAAATTCTTCTAGGCTTCCACGACAATCTTGATGATTATGATCATGTTGTTGTTCTTAGACTTCTAGTTGATAATCTGGATGAGCGATTCTAGAATTGTGATTACCTCTTCTAATTTATCTCCTTTCCTTGGAACCTCAATTAACTACTCTAGTCTACATTCGGTTAAATCCTTCACTTTCCAAAAGGTGTCCATAAGGTTTTTTTTGGTGAAATGAACTTTTGTATGCTCATACTGCAGCTCTTGAATCCTTTTCTTGACTGCATCATCCTGATCGTGAAACATGTTATAATCTTGACCAATCTTGTTCAACTTAGTTTCAATCTGCTCCAACTTATCTTTGTATCTCCCAACTGCATGAGGCCAATGCATTGACTTTACTCCTTCAAAATTCTTTTGTAGAGGATCTCCTTCTATTCTTCTTCAATGCAAGGTGACAAATGAGGGTTCCGAATAAACTTGTATAACTCACACACCTAACCTTTTTACTGCATTAAATGTTTTTCACTAGGTGCTCTGGATACTCTGTTTTCTTAGACAACAAAAGAGGGATTCTATATATGCACAAAATTGGCCATGTCTAATTAATCCTGGCATTTAATTAAATATTTATTATTTAATTAATTTCTCCAAAGTCATTTACATATGATTAAATTTAGTTAATTTAATTATATTATTCATTCACTTTATTCTTCCACCTTAATTAAATAAATTCACTTTATTTAATTATTTCATATTCATATGTCTAATTAATTAATTAAATAAATACCCTTTATTTATCTTAATTAATTATCACCTTTTGAATTTAATTAAGTCTTGTGATTTAATTAAATTTAAAATATTTCCTTTCTCCTATTCAAAATCTTTCTTCTAATTAATTAAATATTTTATTTAATTAATTTCATCTACATTTCATTTCCTAAAAATTTAATTAAATATCTTTATTTAATTAATATCCTTCATATCTTTTCAAATCATAATTAAATATTTTATTTAATTATGAAATATTTTATTATTCTTCAAATCTTAATTAAATGATTATTTAATTGAGAAAAATCTTCTTGCCACCCATAAATAAATAATTGAATTTATAATTCATTATTTATCTTCTTAAATCTTTCCAAAATCCTCTAAAAAGATGATTTTTTATCATCTCATCTAATCTCTTCCATAAATAAATAATTGAATTTATAATTCATTATTTATCTTCTTAAATCTTTCCAAAATCCTCTAAAAATATGATTTTTTATCATCTCATCTTATCTCTTCGATAAATAAATAATTGAATGTATAATTCATTATTTATCTTAAATCTTTCCAAAATCTTCTAAAAAGGTGATTTTTATCATCTCATATTATCTCTTCATATCTCTAATTAAATATCATTCATATCTTTTCAAATCATAATTAAATATTTTATTTAATTATGAAATCCTCCATTATTCTTCAAATCTTAATTAACTATTTTATTTAATTAAGAAAATATTTCATGTCACCAATAAATGAATAATGAATTTGATAAATTCATTATTTATCTTCAAAATATTTCCTCAATCTCACAAAAAGATGATTTTTACAATTCATCTTTATCATCTCATCTTATCTCTTCCCCAAAAAGGAAGCAAATCTTGCTTTCTAGTTTTCTTCTATTTTTCTCTCCAGTCTTATCCATCTTCGACCATTCGATCTGCCAGGAATTTTCACAGCCGTTGATCATAGCAGCCAATCAAAATCTTTTGAAAGCTCTATAAATACCCTTGCAAATCCAAGCATTGGTTATTGACAGATATACATGCATTAGAGCTTAACTGCATTCTAGCATTCTAGCATTCTAGCATTGTCATTATCAACTTTAGCATTTATTTCATTTTGTAATCTTACATTTTTAGCAATCATGCATGTTAATCATATCATAGCATAGAATACAATCATCATCTTTAATCTTGTTCTCTAGGAAGACTGCTTTTTGAGCCTAGCACAAGATCTGAGAGCAAGCTGGAATCGACAAAAACACTAGAGATAGAGGACAATGAAATGTCTTTGAAGCATAAATGGAGTTTGCATTTCTTTCCTTTATTTTAATCTTTGATTTAAAGTTTCATTGGTGTGTTTGATTTGTTTTTAATCTACAATTATACATGTATTGTGCACTTAAAATTGATCACACATTTTCTAGTGCCCACCGTGGGGCTTTTGCCCCATTTTTAACATCTACTTGTAGGTTTTCTAACAGGTTTTCACGTTCTGAAGTTCAGCTTTTAAAAAAAAACATGTTTTAGCACATCTGTGGGTTTATTTAGGGCATCCAAGGCTTCTTTCAGTGCTTTTGTAGGTCTTTTGATGCATCTAGAAACTATTTCAGCGCATCTAGGGAATATAAAGGCTCATCCATTTAGCTCACTTCATTTAAAATTGTAAAAAATAAATTTTCTTGCATTCTTAGATTAGCGCTTTTAGGATTTCTTTTAGCACATTTAAGGTTTTTTGTAGCACTTATGGGTTTTGTTTTAGCATTTTTGTATGATCTTTTAGTGCTTAGAGGTTGTAACTAAACAAAGTTCTGAGTCTGACGCCTTCCGTAGATAGAGCTTTTTTTGGTTAAAGAGAAGCAACCCTAGGATAGACACAACAATTTAAAATGAACCAATCCTAGGATAAACATGGAATTTAAAAAGAAGCAATCCTAGGATAGTCACCACAAATTTATTTTTGCAATTAAAATGAATCACATGCTTGTTGTGAAGCAACATCTTCACATAGATTAAATCATTATCATTTGGGATCTAAAAAGAACACTGTCTACTTTGTTTGTGGCAATAGGTCTATGCTCTCCCCTTAATTGGGTGATCAGAATACCATACTTCCTTTTCAATTTCTACAATTTTAATGCTTTATTACATCTTCTAGAGGGCCTACTCTTGTGGGAAAAAGTACTCACCCAAGAGGAACGACCCAAGTGGGTTCAAGTCAAAGCCAGGCTATTCCACCCCACTATAAAATTTAAAGCAAATCTGGGGAAACCCATTTTTGTCAGTAGTGTGCAAGATAACCATCCCCAAAGTCTTTGTTCTAAAGGTTGGGAGGTCTCCTGAGGGAGTTTATTATTGCTGCACCGAACGAAAACCCTTACTACGAACCTAGAGTAGTAGCCAACTGTATTAGTTTTTGAACATCCTGATAATCACAATGCAAGAGGAGGGAAGAATCTACCCCCAAGACACTCACCATATAACTGCCAAGGACCGTTTGCTCAGGGGATCCAATATCCACTTTCGTCACTCTAAGTACGTGCCTAGAAAAGATAAAAACATGGGCACCCCTTCGGGGGTGACACGACTATGTGAGTCAAAACAGTTCTAAGATGTGGGTTGTGGTTATTATGATGACCTACTTGAGTACTAAGAGTGAGTCTACTTGGATTGTCTTTTATGTGCAAAACCTGTGAAAAAACTTTTTGAAATTTTTTTTGAACATACACTTGATGTTTAGTATAGGGCTTAAAAACAATTTTTTTCAGAATGTTTGTTGTGTTTTCAATCACACTAATTTAGATAAAAGACCATCCAAGATGAACATGCAAAATTCAGCTAAAATTGTTCAAAAACTATTCGAAAAACTACTTTGGAAAACTGTTTAAGCGCATCTAGGGGATATATTAGCACATATAAGGTATGTTCTAGCAAATTCACTGGTTAGTTCAGTGCATTTAGAGCCTGTTTCGGCACATAGGCTGAGTATTCTATGAACAATCTTGGTCACTGTCAAAACATTTTTTTTTGTAGCGCATATAGGACACAAAGTAGTGAATCTGGGGTCTGTTGTAGCACATTTGACTATTTCTCTAGTGCATGGGCCTATTTCCATAGCACATATAGGCTATATAATAGTGCATCTATCACTTTCTAGGATTATTACTTTTGACAGATTTGAGTTTGTAACATCTTCGGTCTAGTAGCCTTTTGACATTTCTCTCATGCTTAGAGAGTGGAAATCAACCAAATTTGTCAAGAAATCGATTGTCAATAGGATCAAGAAACATTTAGGTTACAAGAAAACCTTGCAACATATAAAGTTTTTATATTAAAGTTGAAATGTCTTGCTCCATTACTGCGAGTTCATCCATAGATACCAATATTTTGCTAGGGGATTTACCGACGAGTATGCTATAGAGCCTTTATATTCATGAGCCTATTTTTAGAGAAGATCTCTATCACAACAACACAATCACAATCAACCTCTCAACTTTGATTATCTACCACAACCTTCTATTGAATATCCAACACATCCCATTCAAATCCTTCAGTGAGTTTAATTAGGCTATTTGATATACTTCAAAAACAAGGATCAAATCTTAAAAGTGCACCTTTTAAACAAATTTTTGATTATTGATTCAACTTCCCCAATAGGGTTTTGATATCCTTTATCATTGGAAGCCACAATCAAGAATTAGGAATGTCTTTTGATCATATCATAAGATTTTCATCTTATCGGATCAAAACATCATCATTTTTGCACTTATCAAATTGTGATCTAAGTCTAGAAGAAAATTTCAAAATCATATGCCTATTTTTACAAGATCTCAATACAATAAGCTAAAAGAGGATATTCAACAAGATCATGCCCAAAGAACTCAACAAGGTGAGAATAGTAATCCCCTTTATAGTGTGAGTCAAAATCCCCTTTTTAACGACAACATGGATGAAAGAGAAAAAAATATGTTCCCTTCCAACAGAGACATGAGTAGAACTCTTGTAGATAGTGATGATGAACATGATGAAGAACATCACCTTAGAGAGGCTGAGCAAGATCCCAAATTTCAAAAATCCTTAGAAAATATCTTAGAGCGCAACAAAGAGAAATATTTCCTGTATTTGGTTGACAAAGGAGATAAATTGCCTCATGATTTTGATACTGAGAACTTAAAGAAAAGTCTTGATGACACACCCTTGTCTGATATTAGTGCATTGTCTCAATAGGTTAAAGTACTTCAAGAAAAAATTAAAGACATGTAAGGGGGAACTACAATGAAGACATATGCTCTTGATGAGACCGATGTGTCAATATGATTCCATTTCCCAAACATTGTGAAATCCCAAAATTTGATCGTTATAATGGGAAATCAAATCCAATTGATCATATCAGAGACTTCTAAAATATGACTTTAGATTTTTTCCATGAGGATACATACTTGATGCACTTCTTTCCTAGGAGTCTTGGAGGCCAATCTATGGAATGTCTATCAAAAATCACATCGCCTGTCAAGACATTTGAGGAATTGATTAACAAGTTCATATCACAATATTCCTACAATATACAACATCAAATAACCATGATTGATCTCTGCAAGGCTAAACAGAAACCTGGTGAACCATTCATTATATTTCTTCAGAGATGGAGAAGATTGTTCACTCGATACCCATGTCATGTTCCTGAAAAGGAAAAGATCACCACTTTCATAAACAACTTAGATCAAGAGATGAGCTATTGTCTTAATCTTCATTTTCCTTCCTCTTTTTAGAAATTGATTGAAAATGCCATCACCATTGAATGTTCCTTGGTCTAGAGAGGGATAATAAAACTTGATAAGGACAATCCTAGCTCGTCGAATCACCACAATGGAAAATCTAAGTTTTGGAATCACAACAAAAACATGGTGAATGATGGTGTTGTAGATGCAAATCATGTCTCGACCAAGCCATTTGTTCTTAGTGCTTCAAGTGCTCATCACAACAATAACTATAACAATTCCAACTCGGTCACAAATCAGGGAAACAATCCTCCTCCGAGGAATAACATGAATCAAACTTCTACTTCCAATCAAGGGAATGCCAAAAATCAAGGTTACCATGGAAATGATAACAACAACAATGCCTTAAGCAATTCCTTGAACAAAAATATGCAATGATCTTCATTCTTCTCTAACAGAAGAACTTTTACTCCATTGGGTCAATCCTTGGAATCTACATTCAAAGAATTGATGGCTAAAAATGTTCTTACTTTTCTGCCTCAATGTAACTTTGAACCCAATGTGAAGCCTCCATCATGGAATGATGCATACTATTATGATTATCATCGGTGCAAGGGCCATTGCACAAATAATTTTCAAGCCCTAAAAAATAAAATGCAAGACTTAATAAAAAATGGCACCATCATAATAGGACACCAACAAACAAACGAAGATCACCAAGGATTTCACAACTTGTTGCCCAACTATCAAAAGGGTGTCTTTTGGAAAAAGTGTGAATCATATCAATGATCATATAATCAATCATATCTACACTGATGATGAGCAGGTCAATGTTATAAAAGTTAAGGGAAAGATGGAATATAGAGAAGTTAACACAACAACAAGGGCACAAGCTAAAGTTGTCTTAAAGGGTGCTTCTTCAAAATCCACTGTGCCTCTTCCTCAACATCAATATGACTTAGTCAATCAACTTCAAAAAACTTTTGCTTAGATTTCTATCTTAGAACTCCTGAAGATTTCCCCAGCACACAAGGAAATTCTAGAAAAGGCACTCATTGAAACAATTGTATCCACTGATCTAGATGTGGACTGATTTCAAGCCATGGTAGGACATTTTTCCTCACCCACATTCCTCTCATTCTCTAAATAAGATGATGTTTCCATGACACATCCACATAATTCATCACTATACATAGAAGTCATGATCCACAAGTTTCATGTCAAACACATCCTAATAGATGGAGGTGTTGGTTTGAAAATATGTATCATGAAGTTAGTTCAGGCTTTAGGATTTTCTGAGGACTCCATTGATCCTAGAAGAAAGATTACTATTAAAGCCTCCGATGATGAGGAAATATTATCCAAGGGTTTAATCATGCTACCGATCAGAGTGGGACTTGTTATCAAGAACACTTTCTGTCAAGTGTTAGATCATGATATTGCATACAACATCTTGTTGGGTCATCGTTGGATCCATGAAATGCAAGTTGTACCATCCACATATCATCAATTTCTTAATTTTCCTTATGATGGACAGGAGATCACAATACTAGCTGATAATTCAAATAGTCATACTTAAGCCAACATCAAAGCTAGTCAAGACACTTTGGTCCCCAACAATTGAGAAGCTCCTGCTAGTACTTCTCTCAAAGTTGATACACAAATCAGTCAGTTAACCAAAAGCTTTGAAAAGAAACTATGGTTCAAGGAAAATGGAGTAGGGGAGTACTTTCTCTCTCTTGCTAATCTACCTATATCACCTCGGTCACATGGACAACCTTCTATCACACAACAAAAGATATCTATTGCATCAACATCAACACAACCACCAACAAAGCCAAATACTAAGTTTAATGGAAAATTTATCAAAGAAAAAGTCCCCATGGAAGATTATGAGGATAGAGAAGTTTTAAGTTGGCTCTATAAAGATGAAGATGAAACAGTTCTTAATGTCAAACTACCTACTGATCAATATGGTAAAGGATATTCAATCATGCAAAAGATGGGCTATGATGGTAATGGTCCTATTGGAAAACAAAAATGAGTAGTCGAGCCTATTCACCTTCTAGGACTTTGTGCAAAAGATATAACAGGATTGGGCTATGATACTAACTCAAAATAAAGAGCATCCAAGCAGTTGCATGATATTGTCCTCACATTGCAAGAAGGGTCTAATACAAGGGAAGCCTATTTGACAACAATTCAGAATTTCGTGGATAATAAATCTGACACAAATTTTGGTGAATATGAATGGGATACCATCTACACTGATGAGTTCTAGAGGGAAAAAAGGGTCGATGTGGTACACAAGTACACACCAAATCTAATCGAAGGTGAAGGGTTAGGATCCCAACCACAAGGATCTGAACTACAAGGCGACTATGATTCTAGTGATATCAAGTCAGGTTTAATCGAACAACACTATTGTGAGAACAGTATCATCTTTGATCTACCTCATACCTCGGATCCTATAGAAAATTTTGTTATGACCATAACCATAGCCGATTTCATGCAACCCGATGATCTACTACCTTTGATCCATCCCGATCTCATTAATTGGGATCTATCTGAACCTATCGATATACCTATATTTTCAAGTGATGAATCTATCGTGAACTTCCTTTCCACAGACGACACAAATGATTGTTCCACTAGCAATTTTTGGCATAGAGTCTTTAATCAGAAGAGTGTCAAGTTTCCTAGCTGCAAAAATGAAAATAAAAAAGAAAGATCTAATGGTGAAAACTAGAATATGGCAGTGTTAGATCAAACAAAAGATAAAATAAAGAGCGTATCAGATGGTGAAAACCTTTTTAAGGCACCAGATGAGGGGATACTTGACACTTTCCTAGAGCACTATCATGAGCGATCACCTATCTTGATTGAGCCTACAAAAGAGGTAAATCTTGAAACTACAGAAAAACCAAGGATTCTACAGTTGGCTGCATCAATGATAGATGAGAAGTACTTGAGTTCATGGATTTTCTCAGAGAAAATCAAGTCAAATTTTCCTAGTCTTATGTAGACATGCCAAGTCTTGATCCTAATCTTATAATGCATCACTTGTCCATCAAACTAGGAGTTAAACCTGTAAAACAAAAAATTAGAAAGATGCATCCTCATGTTGCACTACTAGTTAAGGAAGAACTTAGAAAACTCCTTGATGTGGGATTTATAAGATCGATCGACTATGCAAAATGGATCTCCAACATTGTCCCTATGTCCAAGCTCGACAAAAGTGTCAACGTGTGCACAAATTTTAGATATCTTAATAAAGCATGTCCTAAGGATGACTTCCCACTTCCAAGCATCGATACTATAGTTGATCTAATAGCTGGTCATGCCATGTATTCACTAATGGATGGTTTTTTTGGTTACAACCAAATCAAGATTGCACCTGAAGACCAAGAAAAAATAACATTTACATGTCCATGGGGGACTTACTATTGGAACATCATGCCTTTTGGTCTAAAGAACACTGGGGCTACTTACCAAAGAGCTATGACTACAATTTTTCATGACATGATGCACACATTCATGGAATATTATGTAGATGACATATTGGAAAAGTCATACGCAAGAGAAGGACATCTTGAAGTGTTATCGAAAATCTTTGCAAGGTTGGAAAAGTTCAAAGTTCGCCTTAACCCCAAGAAATGTGTTTTTGGGGTCACATCTGGAAAAATCTTGGGATACATAGTATCAGCAGAAGGAATTGAAGTAGATCCTACCAAGGTACAAGCAATCATGGAGATTCCTCCACCAAGGAATATCAGTTAGTTGAAATCATTATAGGGACGACTTCAATCTATACAAAGGTTCATTGCATAGCTGGCAGATAAGAGTCTACCTTTCACACATCTACTGCATAAAAATGTTCCTTTCAAATGGGATGATAAGTGTGAAATGACCTTTCAACAAATCAAGCAATACCTAATGAACCCACAGTTCTAGTGTCACCAAATCTAGACAAACCTCTAATCTTATATATTGCCACAACAAAGACATCTTTGGGGGCATTATTAGCACAAGAGAACTCTACAAGAAAGGAATGAGCAATTTATTACATCATTCAAATGTTAATAGGTCATGAACTCAACTACACTTTCATCGAGAAGGCTTGTCTCATAGTAGTCTTTTCCTCACAGAAATTTCAACACTACATGTTAACTCATACAATCAATCTTGTTGCAAAGATTGATCCACTCAAGTATCTGTTAAGCAAGGCTACATTGATAGGAAGGCTAGCAAAATGGGTCATGATCCTAAGTGAGTTTAACATCCATTATGTTGATCGAAAAGCAATCAAAGGACAAGTTATCACTGATCAACTAGTTGAAGCACCACTACAAGCAAATCATCCCATGCACATTGAATTTCTAGATGTTGATGTCTTCACTACAGAATCCAAACAACCATGGTCATTATATTTTGATGATTCTTTTACTCAACACAGATCGAGGGCAGGTATACTCTTTGTCACCCCTCAAGCACATACCATTCCTCGGTCATATAGGCTAATTTTTACATGCACCAACAACATAGCTGAATATGAAGCTTTAATCACTAGGCTCAAGATCACATTGGAATGGAGGATCACATAACTACAAGTTTATGGTGACTCACAGTTAGTCATTAATCAGATCAATGATGATTATCAGACCAAAGATGAAAAATTGTTGCCATATAAGAAAATGGTTGATGATTTCAAGACATACTTCATGGATATCAAGTTCATACAGATTCCAAGACTTGATAACAAGGTAGCCGACACCATGGCCATGATCGCATCATTATTGCAACTCCCAAAAAATTAGGCTCACTATGAATTTCTGGTGGAACAATCATTTACACCTACTTATGACACGCTTAAAAGCCAAATAATTTTCCACTTAGTAGGATCCAAGTCACCTTGGTATGGAAAGATTTATTCCTACCTAAAAGATGACATCTTACCAATCGACTTATCTCGTAACCAAAAGCATAACTCTATTTACCAATCCTCTCGCTATACTCTTATCATTGACACCCTCTACCGCTATGGTCTTGATGGTACTTTACTTCGATGGCTTGAACATGATGAATCTAACAAGGCTTTACAAGAAGTTCACGGTGGAATTTGTGGTACTCATTCAAGTGGACTAACCTTATCCAAGAAATTGATTAGAATGGGATACTACTGGCCTAAAATGGAAAGAGAATCATTCACTTTCATGAAGAAGTGCTCTAAATGTCAGATACATGGGAATCTCATCCATGCTCCTGCATAAGAAATTCAACCATTCACGCCAACTTGTCCATTCTCTCAATGGGGGTTAGATCTAGTTGGAAAGATTCATCCCTCATCTTCAAACATAAACAATTTTATCATCACAGCGATAGAGTACTTTACCAAGTGGACTTAGGCAATACCTCTCACTAAGGTTACCGAAAAACAAATTTCGTCGTTCATACTCAACTATCTCATTTGTCGGTATGTCATTCCCAAGTCCATTATCACAGATAATGGATGACCATTCAAGAATCAGGATGTTGATAAACTTTGTGAGAGATTCCATATCCAACACAGATATTCAACACCTTATTATCCACAAGGGAATGGCCAAGCAGAGGCCTCGAACAAAACTTTTCTGAAAATCTTGAAGAAGATTGTGAATGATGCAGGGAAAGATTGGCACATTCAACTCAATCCTGCATTATGGGATTATAAAACTAGCATATGAATGCCAATAGGAGCAACACCGTATGCTCTTGTCTATGGAGCAAAAGTTATTTTACCACTAGAGGTCGAGATTCCATCATTTAGGGTATCATTGAAGGGTCTCACAACAGATGATGACTATAGAGTTTTCTGACTGCAAGAGCTAGAACTCCTCGATGAGAAGAGACAATGAGCAACTAATCATTTGAAAGCATATCAACAGATGATGTCTCAGAGCTATAATCATAGATTCAAGCCACGTACCTTTCAGGTTGGTGATTTTGTTTTGAAGGAGAACCCATGAAATCAACAAGACAAAGAGAAGAAAGGAAAGTTTGAACCAAATTGGCTAGGTCCTTATGTGTTCATAGCAATATATGGTTCAGGAGCATACAATTTGTCCACACCAGAAGGGGACCTATTTGACGAACCCATCAACAACATACGCCTGAAAAAGTATTATGTCTCAAGCAATTATCATCATCCATAAAAAGTCCTTAAAAAAACACAAAAACAACATAAAAAGTCCTGAAAAAAACACAAAAACAACATAAAAAGTCCTTAAAAAAACACAAAACAACATAAAAAGTCCTTAAAAAACACAAAAGTAGAATAAAAATTCCTAAAAAAACACAAAACAACATAAATAGTCCTAAAAAAACACAAAAATAGCATAAAAAGTCTTGAAAAAACACAAAAATAGCATAAAAAGTCCTAAAAAAAAAAAAAACATCATAGGGTGAAAACCTAGCAACACGCAGTCTATTGACAAGAAAAATACAAAAAATAAAATAAAAAAGAAATCAGAAAAATGCAATAATAATAAATAGTGAAAATCTGGCAAAAATAGACGCTATTTGTAGCTCTCCATCTATTAGATCATGTTCTGCACTTAGCTTCTCAACCTTCATTCCATCATCTTAGAACCATAATCGCATCATACTACCATCATTTTCCTAGAGCAATAACGTCTTACCATGGCTTGATCATTGTACATATCCTTTTTAGCAAGTTGTGTCGATACTGGGGGCAAACATACTAGGGGCACTCAACTTTCAAATTCTACCAAAATAGCTAGACAATGACAAAATCTAATCATGCAAACAAACAATCAAATCCTATGAGCAGTTATCCAATCATTGATCCATATCATAATATTTTTCAGTAAGTACCATATCATGACACATATCTGGATGATCTAAAATCTAAATAATATTTTGAATAGCATTATTATATTTTTAAACAATGGTTGTTTGACTTTCGATATCATTCCTCTGGAGCACACTCGATGATGTCCTGAACTAGAGTGGCAAGGAAAGAGGATGATTTTTTCTTTGTCTGTTGTCTTGAGGCTAACTATCAATCTGTTGCAAATATGTCGCAAGACATGATTTTCCAAACATATCATTGATGACAGTTCAAAATTTGCATCAAAAGGTGGTTAATCTTTGTTTGTTTATGCAAGAAATACTTAGGTCATCTTGGTTCAATTATACCTCGATGCTTGTGTTCACTTGCTATATCAAAAATTATGAAAGTTGTACTCGGGTCATCATTGGTGCTAATTTCCCCTCTAATGCTTGTACATACTTCCAACATTTTAAAATGCTCTATGATGATTCAAGAAAGCTTACAAAAGGCTCAACAAATGGTTGGTTTCATTTCGTTGCATTTAGATCATTGTACATATCTGCATACTAGATTTGCATCAGAGTTTTAAAAGGTTGACCAATAACATCAATGGTTGTCATGTCTCTTTGGACTAGTTGTGGAGGACATTCAAAAATTTATCACCTTTCATCTTCATCATCATTTCATTATCATTATCATTTCATCTGGGTCATGTACATATCATTATCATTTATCATTTATCAATTCATCATCATTCCATATCATTATCATTTTATCATATCATTTTCATTTATCATTTTATCATTTTCATTTATCATTTCATCATCATTTCATTACATTTATCCTTTATCATGTCATATCATTTTCAAAACATTTCATTATCATTTTATCATCATTATCATTTCATCTCATTATCATTATTGTTTTGTCATCATGCCATTACATTTCATTACATCATACATTTCATCCCATTATTGCACTCATCTATCATTTTCATATCATTTATCTATTAGGACATTTTTTCCATAAACATTTGACTCATTTCACATATCATTTCTTTTCCTAAATCATATACATACTACAAATTCATGATGCATCTCATAAACATGAACATCCATTTTTCATCACATCATCATTATTTCTTGCATTTGAAAAATCCAAAAACAAACATTCCATGCATACATTACATTTCCACATCATTTTTCATAAACATATCATATATCTCCGTGCACACTCACATAATAAAAAATCCTAGGTCATCCACTTGCATGACATCATTAGTACACATCACAAATTGTAATCATAGCATGCACCATCCTACATATCATGTTATTCATCAAACCATCAAAAGCATCACAAATCCATCTCATAACATATACAAACATATGCATATCCATATCATCATTACATCATCACATCAAAAATGCACATCATCAAAACTCATTGCTGCTACATATCATCGCTCATCAAAAATACATACAAATGTCCAATGTCCAATGAAACTAAAAAGTCTAGAGAGATACATAAGATATGATCAAAAATAATGTACACGCTCCAAAAATGATATACATATGTGAAGTACAACCATAATACTACATCAATAAAAAAAATCACATGTCAAGGTTGGCTAGTGATGCCCCCTAATGAAGCTGGTCTAGAGGATGGTGGCATGCCACTACCCCCTATGTTAGGATCCTGTCATGGCCCTATGACCCCTTTGTTGTGTGTCGTAGTCTGTGATCTATTGCTAGATCTACTGTGGGATCGATGGTAAGGCCCTCTGCAGTTGAGAGGGCACAACTCCTCATATCTGATCCGATAATGCTCAGCCTCCCTGGCAATATATCATTTCTGAAAGTCCATTGCCTCCTGCACCTCCTACCCCAGGATTTCTATGTGGTCCCAACACACCTTGACTGTGCAAAGGTCAATCTAAATCTCTCTATCCATCAATGACTCATATCATGCGATTTATCTATCAATGCCTCATATCATGCAATCACAACCCATATCTATCTATCAGTGATCCCTATCAGTGACCCATATTAGTGAACCATATCAAATTATCTATCTAAGTGACTCATATCATGAAATCAATGCAAAATCTATCTATCTAAATATCAAATCAATCTACTCTATCATCATTTTATATTTATTCTCTTTTTTAGGAAAGCAAAATTATCAAAAATCAAATCATCTTCCTATTTGTACTTTGGTCACAAATGTAAATATGTTTTCAACCACGTCATATACTATTTGTTTTCTATCACAAAAATCAAATTTATCAAAAGTCATATCAATCATTCTACTCTTTGTTTTTCATTCAATGGAAACAAAGTTATCAGTTATCTACTCTTTGCTTTCTATTTTGGGAAGTAAAGTTATCAATTCATCATTTATATCCATATCAACATGATGACAAGACCATTTATCTATCTATTGACCAAAGAAGCAATATACATCATCATTCTTTCATCAATTATTGGGAGCTAAATCACTGCATTCCTCTCATCATTTGAATTTCATCATCAACTCAACATTTTCTCATCATTAGTGATTTACCTCCCGAGGGGGCATCATCAATATCAACCGCATTTTTTTCAATCAAAAACATACCAGATTCAAATCAAAAGGCATATTAGGCACTTTTTTTTTAATCAGGGGCATATCAGTTAAAACTTTCCGACCAGGGGCAAAATCAAACACAACAAATTTCAAACGCATAAATATTTTCTTTGAAGCAATGCATTTCACACATCACTTCAAAGAGGGGAAAAATGTATATGCATAAAATTGGTCATGTCTAATTAATCCTGAAATTTAATTAAATATTTATTATTTAATTAATTTCTCTAAAGTCCTCTACATATGATTAAATTTAGTTAATTTAATTATGTTGTTCATTCACTTTATTTTTCACCTTAATTAAATAAATTCACTTTATTTAATTATTTCATATTCATATGTCTACTTAATTAATTAAATAAATACTCTTTATTTATCTTAATTAATTATCACCTTTTGAATTTAATTAAGTCTTTTGATTTAATTAAATTTAAAATATTTCCTTTATCCTATTCAAAATCTTTCTTCTAATTAATTAAATATTTTATTTAATTAATTTCATCTACATGTCATTTCCTAAACATTTAATTAAATATCTTTATTTAATTAATATCCTTCATATCTTTTCAAATCATAATTAAATATTTTATTTAATTATGAAATATTTTATTATTCTTCAAATCTTAATTAAATGATTATTTAATTGAGAAAAATCTCCATGCCACCCATAAATAAATAATTGAATTTATAATTCATTATTTATCTTCTTAAATCTTTCCAAAATCCTCTAAAAAGATGATTTTTTATCATCTCATCTTATCTCTTCCATAAATAAATAATTGAATTTATAATTCATTATTTATCTTCTTAAATCTTTCCAAAATCCTCTAAAAAGATAATTTTTTATCATCTCATCTTATCTCTTCGATAAATAAATAATTGAATGTATAATTCATTATTTATCTTAAATCTTTCCAAAATCTTCTAAAAAGGTGATTTTTATCATCTCATATTATCTCTTCATATCTCTAATTAAATATCCTTCATATCTTTTCAAATCATAAATAAATCCTCCATTATTCTTCAAATCTTAATTAAATATTTTATTTAATTAAGAAAATATTTCATGTTACCAATAAATGAATAATGAATTTGATAAATTCATTATTTATCTTCAAAATATTTCCTCAATCTCACAAAAAGATGATTTTTACAATTCATCTTTATCATCTCATCTTATCTCTTCCCCGAAAAAGGAAGCAAATCTTGCTTTCTAGTTTTCTTCTATTTTTCTCTCCAGTCTTATCCATCTTCGACCATTCGATCTGCCAGGAATTTTCACAGCCGTTGATCATAGCAGCCAATCAAAATCTTTTGAAAGCTCTATAAATACCCTTGCAAATCCAAGCATTGGTTACTGACAGATATACATGCATTAGAGCTTAACTGCATTCTAGCATTCTAGAATTCTAGCATTGTCATTATCTGCTTTAGCATTTATTTCATTTTGTAATCTTACATGTTTAGCAATCATGCATGTTAATCATATCATAGCATAGAATACAATCATCATCTTTAATCTCGTTCTCTAGGAAGATTGCTTTTTGAGCCTAACACAAGATCTGAGAGCAAGCTGGAATCGACAAAAACACTAGAGATAGAGGACAATGGAATGTCTTTGAAGCATAAATGGAGTTTGCATTTCTTTCCTTTATTTTATTCTTTGATTTAAAGTTTCATTGGTGTGTTTGATTTGTTTTTAATATACAATTATACATTTATCATGCACTTAAAATTGATCACACAGATTCATCTAGAGACCTTCTACCTCTCAAATTTCTACACAAGTGATCATTGATACATTTGTAACCTATTAGCATAGCTATTGACAATTTCCTACATTCTAGTGCCAACTATTGACAGGGGGACAAAAGATTTTCTTGAAAAACTCCCCCTAGGCCAATGGCCTAAGATCAATTTCTAGAGGAATTACTAGAAGCATATTCTGGTGCGAGCTTATTTTCTTCATTAGACTCACTCTTCCTTGCCCATGTTTTCTTCATCTGATCTCTTATTTCCCCTGCAGTCACTTTCCCTTTTCCTTTATCATATTTCTATGAAATTCTTCCTTTGTATACCAGACCTCTTCTATCCATGTTTCTATTCCTATAGAATCTTGCAATGTGACCAAATCTATTACAATTGTAACACACATGATTTATTTATCTAGACCATTCATTCCATTGATTTTCTCTTAGTCTGCATTGAGTAGCAATATGCCCAAATCTTCCACAAGTGTAGCATTTAACATTCCTTACACTGATAGACATACTTCTACATTCAATTGACTTATGACCAAACTTATTACAACTAAAACACTGACTGGGAAATGATGGACTACTTGAATTTATTTTACTTCTACACTAAGAAGCCATATGACCAAATTTATTACAAGCAAGGAAATGACCATTAAAATTTTGAGCATTGGGTTGTCTTACTGGATACCTTATGCCTTTGTTCATCTGATTTCTTTGTCTAGAATCCTTATGTTCAGATCCAAAGCTTTCTCCCTTCTCATATCCAAGACCTCACTTGTCATTTGCATCCTTCTATCCTTTAGTCAACTCATCAAGCTTAGAAGAACTGATCCTAAACTTCTCCTTGTATTCATTTGCAGTAGTGAGTTCCTTTGAGAATAACTATCTGTCTTTCGAGCTCTTGTTCATTATTTCTAGGTTGTTGTAGTTCAATCTCTAGCTAAATGAATCCACTTTTAACTCTGCTATATTCTTCAGATCTTTCTTTTAAGGACTAGGCTAGATTCTCCTCATTCTTGTTCCTTTCTTCAATCTCCTTAGTTAACTTCATCACCATAGATTCCACCTCAAGCTTTAGAGTAGCATTATCTCTAGCAAGCTTTCCACATTATTCAGTTATTTCTTTTAGGGTTTGATTCAGGTGAACATCTTACAAGCATTTACTTTCTTTCTTCTTCAGCTAATCACATAATTCCTTCCTCTTTTCTCTTGACTCATTGATTTTATCCTTCAATGATTGAATGAATTTTTCAGCATCCTCAATATTTTCTTTTAATTCCTAGACTTCTGCTTTAGACTGATCAAGATCATCAAGTTCCATCAAAAGCTGCTATTGAAGACCACCATAGTCCATTGCATTACAAGATCCACCTCAAGCTATTAAAATTTTGTAGAGGAACCTTGTTTTGATACCAATTGTTGGACTCAAGGAACACTGAGAGGGGGGGTGAATCAGTGTTCAACAATATTTAAATTACAATCCAGATCAAACCATTTACAACATGTAAACATAAGTAAAGATGCAAGCACATGAAGGAAACAATCAAAAAACAATAACACCAAGATTTTTACGGGGAAACCTTATTAGGGGAAAAACTATGGTGGAGGTTAATCCACAATTTATACTTTGTTTGATGAGGGTGCAGCCCAAGACTTAGAAAATAACCCACACACAAAAGAATAATTTTATTATTCAGAAAATGGAGCTTCTTACATGCAGAGGATCTCAAATCCCCAATTTTTACAACACATGCAAGTTACAAAAAGCTACAGAATCACCCTTTCACAATATGCGAGCTTGTCCCCAAAAAGTTACCCAAAAATTAGAAACCTACCCATAAATAGAGCTCCTCTTTAGTTTGGAGCCAAAACAACATTCAAATTTGAGTTTAGGCAGTTTGGCGCAGAAAAATTACAACTTGAAGTTCAAATTTCAAAAGAACATTTTCAATTGTATCTTCTAGAAAGTGTGCCAACTTCCCGGGGCCATAACTTTTGATCCGGGACTCCGATTCATGAACCGTTTGAACTGTTGGAAAGGTCTCGAAGTCAATAATGTGCTTAAAATTTGCTATGCCAATTTTGGTAAGTTTCAAGGCCATTCCAAGAAATCTAAGTGCCTCAAATCTAACTCAGAAGATTTTTAGGTGCAAATATAGGAAACTAAAACTGCAATATCTTTCAACCCAGGAATAGAAAATAAAAACCATAAATTGGGAATTTCATTATGATGAAAAGGGTATCCAAAAATGTAAAAATATCTAAAAACTGAGAAACTTGAAATTTAACTATTTTTGGGTGATGCAAGATTGCCCTTACACCACTAGATGCTCCTGCATCAGACACCCAGGGATAATTTGAGAAGTGACCCCATCACGTCTCAGATGGTGGAGGAAAACCCAAATGGTTGACCTCTACCTTAGGAAACTAGGATGAATCTTCAGCAGGCCTTCCTTTCCATTTCACTAGATATTCTTCATACTGCCTGTTCGGGTACTCCTTCCCACACGACTATCCATTTCTTCAATCTCCTCCTTTTCTGAAGTAGGTGCTAGAATCCCACACTGTTTGATCGTTGGTACTTCCTCTGCGCCACCTTCATGATACTCTATCAAATCTGAAATGTTGAACACAGGGGAAATGTTGAATCCATCTGGCAACTCTACCTCATATGCATTCCCTAAATCATGCCTCTTCAAAATTTTACAGGGACCGAACTTCTTCATCTTCAATTTGTTATATGTTCCCACTGAAACCTTTCCTTCCTCAAGTGGACCATCACTTCATCACCAATCTGAAACTCCTTATACCTCCTCTTCTAATCTTCCTTAGCCTTATACTGCATATTCATCTTGTTAATATGTTCTCTTACCTTCTCATGTATATCCTTGATGTGTTCTGCAAAATCTTCGGCTTCAGCACTTATTTTCTTCTCTTGGTCCATCTTCCTCAATTTTTGAGCTATTCTGGGGCTACCTCCATACACAATTTGGAATGGTGATCTACCGGTGCTTTTGTTGATAGAATTGTTGTAAGAAAATTCTTCCTAGGGAAGATCAAGTCCCATCCCTTGGGTTTATCTCCTACCAAACATCTCAATAGGTTACCCAGACTCCTGTTAACAACCTCTGTCTGCCCATCTATTTGTGGATGGTCTACAGAACTAAACTTCAACTTTGTCTTCAACTTCTTCCACAAGGTCCTCCAAAAGTACCCCACAAATTTGTTGTCACGATCTAAAACAATACTCTTTGGCAAACCATGTAGCCTCTCCACCTCTTTGAAGAACAAGTCAGCAATGTGGATTGCATCATGGGTCTTCTGACATGGAATGAAATGTGCCATCTTTGAAAACCTATCAACCACCACAAAGACTGAATCATTCCCTCGTTGTGTCCTTGGCAAACCAAGAACAAAGTCCATACTTATATCCTCCCACGACCTCTCTAGTATAGGTAAGGGCTGATATAAGCCTGTATTCTAACTCACTCCTTTAGCCATCTGACATACCCTATAGCTTTGTACAAACTTCTTCACATCCTATGACAACTGAGGCCAATAATAATGCTCACTGATAATGGCAATGGTCTTATCCCGACCAAAATGTCTGCCATTCCTCCACTATGCTTCTCCTTTATCAGGTTCTCCCTCATGGAACTCCTTGGGATATACAATTGACTTCCTTAAATAACATGTCATCCTAGATTATGAAATCCAGCCACCTTGTCCTGTCCACTGTAATAGGTTCCTTGCAAGCTTTCCAAGCCTCTGAAAAATTAGGATCTTCTATGTATAGTGTTTTAAGTTCATTGAACCCAACCACTTCAATCTGCATCTTTGTCATCAATGTATGACTCCTACTTAAGGCATCTACAACCCTATTTGACTTCCCACTCCTATGTTTCAAAACAAAGGTATAACTCTGCAAAAACTCTACCCATTTCATATGCCTATGATTTAATTTTCCCTGACTATTTAGGTACTGCAAGGCCTGATGATCAGTATATAGAACAAATTCCTTTGGCAACAAATAATGTCTCCATTTCTTTAATGCTTGAACTATTGCATAAAATTCTTGACCATATACAAAATACTTTCTCTTGGCATCATTTAAATTTTCACTAAAATAGGCAATGGGCTTACCTTCTTGGCTCAACACTGCCCAATGGCACAACCACTAGCATCACAATCCACAGAAACACCTTGTTGGAAATCGGGAGGGCTAGAACAGGGTTGCTCTGTCACCTTCTACTTCAGCAGGTTCAAAATTTTTGCGCTCCATTGCTCCCTTGAATTCTTTTCTATCCCTCTCATTGTTTTAGTTAAGGGGTCCACAAATACTACTGAAGTTTCTAATGAACTTTCTATAAAAACTAGCCAAACCATGGAAAATCTCACCTCAGTAGCAGTTCTTGGGGTAGGCCATTCCAGAATAGCCTTCACCTTCTCTGGGTCCATCTTGAGACCTTCTGCTGAGACAACAAACCCCAAGTACACTAACTCCCTCTTCACAAAACTCACACTTTTTAGATTAATCAGCAGTTTCTCTTCTCTTAACTTCTCAAAGGCTCTCACTACCCGGCTTATAGCCACAAACCAAAATATTCATTTCATATACGTGATCCACAAATCATTGTGCTCCCAAATGGCCAACTAACCACTCATATAGGCCCTCTTTGGTCTTGAAGGTAGTCTTCCATTCATCTCCCTCTCAATTTGGATCTGGTGATATCCACTCTTCAGATCAATCTTTGTGAAGTACTGAGCTCCACTCAAATAGTCCATCAGGTCATCCATCCTTGGCAGGGGAAATCTGTACTTGATTGTTATCTTTTTTATGGCTTGGGAATCTGTACACATCCTCCACTCCCCATCCTTCTTTGGTGTTAGTACTGTGGTACTACACATGGACTCAAACTCTCCCATCAAACCCTTTCTCAACAACTCTTGAACTTGTTTGTTCAACTCCTCATTTTCTGCTGGAGTCATTCTATGAGCTACCTTATTTGGCAACTGCTCGAGGAATCAAGTCAATCTGATGTGATCTTCCTTATTGGTGGTAAACCCTCGGGTACATTATTAGAAACAATATCCTAAAACTCATCCAACATCCCAGAAACTTCTTCTGAACCTTCTCACTATCCTCCTTACTCACTCTAGGAATCAATGCATAACACACATGCTCATGCTTCATACCTTCTAAATTTTTCTTCCATCTACATAACAAATTCTAGCACTACTGCATACCTTTTCTTTCAGTCTCCTTCAGGGGTTTCAACTTGTGATAACCCCATCCTTTGTCAAGGAATAAGTTTTTGCATGGCCATCATGTATAGCTCGCCTATCAAACTGCCACGACCTCCCCAACAACATGTGACATGCATCCATGGGGATGATATCATAGAGTACCTCATCATGGTAGCTCTCGATCTTGCACTTTACATTGACCAAAACTTTGTGGTCTTTCTGCAACTAGGCAATCCAATACGGATGCGGGTGCCTTTCCCTCTTCAGCTTCAACTTTGTGACCATCTCTTCTGACACCATATTATCGGTGCTTCCACCATCAATAATGACATCACAACATTTTCCTTCACACTTGCACCTTGTGTGAAATAGATTCTTCCTCTGTTCTGGTTCCTTTTCCTCAGTCACCAAGGCTCTCCTAATCACTAGGGCTTCTCCCCTTTCAACATCATCTGAATGTTCAGATTGGGCCTCCTCATCTACATGCACAACCTTTCCATGACCTTCTAGCCTTTTGTCTTCCCTTCCTTGGTGTTGTGGACATTCATAGGCTCGATGCCCTTCTTCACCACACTAGAAACACATTCATTTGAAACCACCTCTTCCAAATCCTTGTCCATATCTCCCTCGTCCTCTACCTCTTTGATCACCACTATTTTGATCATGAGAGTGGTAGAAGTTGTTATTCCTTTGGCTTCGGCTGGTACCCACATCTTCACTTTTCTTTTCATCATCATTTCGGCTTCCTGAAGGTCTTCCACTGCCCCTTCCACTTTGACCTCCTCATCTTTTTTGCTTGCCATCAAATCTTTTGTTCAGCTTCTCTTCCACCTTCAGAGCAAACTGATACACATCCTCAATGGTGGTCATTCTTACTAGGCTTAACTCCTCTTGAATGCTCGGTCATAACCCATTAAGATATTGGGCTACCTTTTCCTTATTGGCCTCTGTGTGACCCGTTCTGATGATTATCTTGTGAAAATCTTCATTATATTCTTTCGCATATCTGCTTCCTTGCTTCAACCCTTGCAATTTCTTCAACAGATCTAACTCGTAGTCCACTGGTATGAACTGATTCTTCAATTTCTCTACCATGCGATCCCATCTGTGATCTTTCCTTTTCCTCTTCGATTTCTTTCCAACTAGACCTCTTTCCACCAAATACTGGCATGGCCCTTTAGCTTCATTTTCAAACTTAACTCAATCTGGGTCCTCTATTTCCTCATACTCAAAATATTCTTCTAGCTCATTGATCCAGTCGATCAACTCTTCCGGGTTCAGACTTCCAGAATAATTGGGGACTTTTGCTCTGGGTCTTTTCCGATCTTTTGAAATGGCCCTTATTAGCCGCATTTGGTTTTGATCAATTACTTCTTCTTCCTCTTCTACATTTGAACCTTCTTCCTCTCCTTCATCCTAACTTTCCTCCCTAGGTTTAACCCTCTTCTCAACTGCTCTTGTAACGCATCAATCTGTCTCTAGAGGGCTGCTAGTGCATCTCTTCCACCAGCATTTCTACTGCCTCGACCACCTCTGGCACCACCATGCCTACCAGGAATCACTCTTGGAGGCATCTTTCTTGACCTCGACCCACAACCATGGTCCTAGTGCGAACTACCTCACGATCGACGATCTATCCACACGCTCAAGAAAATCCGCTCTGATACCACTTGATGAGGGCTCGAGACTTAGAAAATAACCTACAAATAAGAGAATAATTTTATTATTCAGAAAATGGAGCTTCTTACATGTAGAGGATCTCAAATCCCCAAGTTCTACAACACATGCAAGTTATAGAAAGCTACATAATCACCCTTTCGCAATATGCGAGCTTGTCCCCAAAAAGTTACCCAAAAATTAGAAACCCGCCCATAAATAGAGCTCCTCTTTAGTTTGGAGCCAAAATAACATTCAAATTTGAGTTTAGGCAGTTTGGCGCCGAAAAATTACAACTTGAAGTTCAAATTTCAAAAGAACATTTGCAATTGTATCTTCTAGAAAGTGCGCCAACTTCCATAATTTTTTCCGGGACTCCGATTCGCGAACCGTTTGAACCGTTGGAAAGGTATCGAAGTCAATAATGCACTTGAAATATGTTACATGGATTTTGGCAAGTTTTGGGGCTGTTCTAGGAACTCTAAGTGCCTCAAATCTAATTCGAAAGATTTTCAGGTGCAAATCTAGGAAACTAAAACTGTAATATCTTTCAACCCAGGAATAGAAAATAAAAACTATAAATTGGAAATTTCATTATGATGAAAAGGGTATCCAAAAATTTAAAAACATCTAAAAATTGAGAAACTTAAAATTTAACTATTTTTGGGTGATGCAAGATTGCCCTTACACCACTGGATGCTCCTGCATCATTGTTAAAAGTATGAAGAAAAAGGGGAATGCACATGCATTCAGGCACACTGCCTAGATCTCACTGCTCAAAACTAGGAAGGCTCACTAAATTACAACATATTTGGATTACAACAAAGAGTTGAATTGAGAAAGGAGCATCTACAAATTCTTAGTTTCAATTTTGGTGAGGCTCATAGATAAGATTATGGACCTTCTATCTAATTCTGCACTTCGCTCTGCTTTACCTTAATTCACTTCACAACAATCCTCTTCTGCACAGTAAGTGAAACTATGCCAAATTGCTCAACAACCCTTCTAACATTCACAATATACTTCTCACACTCACGTTCACTCATTTACAATGAATTAACTAGTCTCTTATATATATCTGCTATTAAATATTTTGTCGCTTCATGTCGACTTCAGCAAAATAAAACTATTTTCCAATAGTCGAATCAATCCACATTTAATATTCGATGTGTAACCATTGAAATCGGCCATGAAATAGCTAGGACCCAAAAAAATTCAAGCATAGGATACCTTAATTAATATACCTCAAATATCTGTGACATGCCATATTCACTAAGTTGGCAACCGTGAGCTAATAAACAGAGAATCATCTTGTCGAATCTCCTAACTTATACACCGATTAATGCGACATCACAAAAGTTAACAATAAGATAATATAGATACTTAACAACCTTACCTAAGATCCACAACTCAAAATGATGATCGGGTGAAGCATACAAATTGACATACTAATTAGATACCCTATTCTTCATTCTCTCTTCTGCTAATACTCAGTTCTTTACTCTTCCTGCTGGTATGAACAAATCCAAATCTGCAAACTGGAATAATGACTTAGGTTGCCATCAATGACAACACTAGAAGCCATATTCCAACACCTTTTAGAGCACCAAAAACCAAGTGTGAAGTTGTTTGTTCAATTTTAGCCCAAAAGTAAAGTCTAGAAAGTTTCTAATGTTCAGTTTTAGCCCAACTTTGAAAATAATCAATCATGATTAATTTTAAACCCAAATTGATCTAGTTAGCCTAAAAAAAAAACAAAAGCAACAATTGGATGCTTTAGACTATTACAATAAGAATTTAAAAATTCTTTTTCAAGTTGAAGTTCACTTTTACAACTCAAATATGCTATTTGATTCTTATGTGAGAAAGACCGCCATTGTTTCTTGATGCAAACCTACAAACATTACAAAGTAAAATCTTAGAAATGAGATTTATTTCAAGGAATCATTTGAAATATTTAGCATTAAAAATTAAAACACAATTCCCCAAATAAAGATAGATTTTAGCATTCCTCAAATAAAATTCAAATTCAAATCATGTCAAAGATGTAGCATTAAAGATCAAAATACAATTCACTCTCTGAGTATGGCGTCCTTTCTCTGCTGGTGTGTGGGCCGCTATATGAGAAAAAAGTCCTTTCTTTGCTTGCACAATATATAGAATTTTGAACAAAAGAAGTGGATATGAGAATATCCCCACTTAACAATGCATATGCCAATAATTTATGTAGCATGATTTAAACTTAAAAAGAAAGATCTTATTTGTTGAAAAATTCATTACTGTTGAACAAACTAATAACTCATTAGGAAAGTTTAGAAGCGTGGACAAATCCCATAGTTACTTGAAACTTGGGACAAATACCATGTAGTTGATAGCACCAACATGGTGCACATAAATAAATGAAATCGATGCGAAAAATTCCCCCCAAAACAAAGCGTCACTAAACAATTTAGAACCTTCACTAAATTTATTATCTATCACCTTTAATTCATTTTCACATACCACTCAACTCCAACTTTCCACCAACCTACTAGTTTATAACGTATGTGAAGCTTTCACCATTTCTATGATAGCCAACAATATTTTCATACAATTGAATTTGGCAACAACACTAGCAAAATTTATTGGCATCAGTAAGTTTTTGTAACTCATGCATTCCAAGTGATTCATATTAAAAAAAAAATTCATGCACTAGTTCATTAGAAAATCAATCTAAAGATTGTGAGTTAAACATGATCTAGTGAACTTATGACTGATGTTGCTTTCTATAGAGTTTGCAGCTGTCGTTCTACTATGCATAAGAAATCTTAAATTTCAGTACTACCACATCATTATGCTCATTAAATATACAACAATGATAGCCATATTTTCATTGAAATTGGATAGAGGAATAATCAAATCGCAAGACATGTATTCCTTACCATTTCCTCAATATTCGATGATGATAACTATTGTTCGATGGAAATCACGTAGCATTACACTATCTAAAAATCTAAACAAAAACGCAATATAAAGACTTTGCTTATCATGCATAATAGAGACGTACAACCAAAAATAAATTGTAGTTAACAACTCAAATTCTAATGAATTAAGAGCAAAAATTTCCTTGATTTGACAATGGGAAAAAATAGAGTATTAAAGGAGGCAACCTGCACTAACATACTGAAAGAAACTAAACAAAGGTGCCCACAGGGTCTATTTGAATTTTTTGAATTGAGTGAATGGTGTGTCTTTACTACCTTGAAATGAATATAGACAGGAAAATACCTTCAATGTACAAAAATTAAAAGGGTGGCAATCAAATATATTGTGATGATTTATAGATTTTGGTTGACTCGCACTATAGCGTGGAATCAAACAGGGGACGAATGAATGAAATCCAAAGGAGGGATTTATAGCTCAACTATATATAGCAATGAAAAAAATATTAGAACAAATTTATGAGCCAGACAAGGTGAAAAGCAAAAAAAAAAAATTAATGCAGTGATTAAAATAAGATCAGAACATAGTGACCTTGGGTTTAGGGATTAAGGTCTAGTTGCCCGCACACTTCTAACTGTGTGGCTATTCAAGAGGATGTGTGTATGGTGAATAAAAAAAATGCATCCTAAGAGTAATTCAATGGCTATCACATGTTGGGACATCCATTCAAGTCAATAAGATAGTGTATCCAAGGACATGATACATAAAACAGTAAGGCATGGAGCATCAATTTAAATAGAAAAGAGCTCACCACAATTATATTGGTGATAGGTTCACTAGAAAAGATGGATGAATTCAATATGACAGATTCACTGGCAAAGATTACTCTACATATTAATATTAAATAGAAAAGAGAATCGATTACTCTACATATTAAGTCATGATAGATTCATTGGCAAATATGGATGAATTCAATATGATAAAGAGGTCAATCAAGATAAATAGCCTTCAACTCAACGGGAATTGAGGCAAATATATAACCTCCCAAACTGAATGCAATGACCTACGTTAGAAAAGTATGGAAAAAGCACTGCTTAAATAAAACAAATGAATGCAAAGTAGTATTACTAATAGAATTCCTATTTCATGTGATAGAAAACAAAATGAAGTAACATCTTTCAAATACAAGCAAAAATAGAAATGAAATGCATTAGTTCAAGCCCTCCTTCTAGCGCCAAAATGTGAACACCAAACCTACACAAGCTAACACAAGATCTGATCTATAATTAGAGGTTTACAAAATAACTTTCAAATTAATCCTAATTATAGTTTTTCCCCGATCACAACAGAATTGTGTGACTATGTTGTTTAACTGTTGAAATTACAAAATAAGTTCACATTTATATAACTAATTACTAAAATGTTGTAATTAGAACTAGAATAGTGAATTGAAAAATGAAAAGAAATAAAGAGAATTATGGATAGAAGATAGAAGAATAAGACAGAAGAGGAGACAATGCCAGTTGATAATGGAGTTTGTCTAATCAGGACTATGTCTCCAAGCCCGCTTCTCAAGTAGGACCACTTTATTAATGTTGCCAAGAAATAGAAATTCCTTGTTACAATATCGAAGCTCCAAATCTTGCATAAAAATTCTCTCAATCTCCTCTCAACACTGGAAGACATTCAAAAGGCCTTCATGCTTACAAAATTCTCCTCCAAAGAATTATTTCTCCAAAATGAACCTGACTAATTCTCCCTATTACAATTCTCTCCAAGAAAATTCTACCTCCTCCACAAGCCCATTTCCCCTCATTTTATGCATAAAATTTTCTTAATATGGTCTATAACCATATTATTTAGAAAAATATATCCAAATCTCTTAAAAATACACAATATCTTTTCAATGTATGGCCCTTAGAACATTGGGAATTTACAAAATATTCAAAAAGATAAATATCTAACCCTTATCCCATAATATTCATGGCTTATATTAATTCAAGCCTAACAAACATCCTTATAATTCTCAAAATTATTCTTTTACCTTAAAAACTTTACCCATTTCAAAGGTTTTATCGGGTTACCTAAGGTTTGTATGGGCCATTCTTAAGGGGCTCAGAGTAAACCTGAGCCCCTTTATTTTAGGAGCATCACACAATTACAACAAAAATCATAACCTCCATAGTTACTGCTAAAATGGTGGGAGCTCCATTGGTAAAATGAGTGTATAGTGGATGAAGGGTTGGGGGTTCAAACTGCCTCAATCCCCTTTTTTTGGAAGGGAATGTGATAAATTTAACCCGATGCCTATTTATAGCAAAGGCATGGTTTAGACCGATTGGTGGAGAGAAATAGTGGAAACAGAGGGGTCATGGGCTTGACCCTTCCCAACAACTTTTTAAAAAATAGATCGAACTTTCCCATCGGTGCCAGAGTTTCCAAGGGGTTTCACATGGCACCATTTCATTGGTCCATGTGGTACCTTGTTATTTGTCAACAATGTGCCATGTGTCACCATATAATTGGACCACCTCACCTTCCATGTCATCTACCAACATCCAAGTAGGTGCCACATGTCGATCTCTGGTTGGCTAAACCCTGCACAGTCACCTGCCACGTCACATGCTGACATCATCATTTTGATTGGTCAACTCCTTTTGTCTGCAAAATTTGACCAACTCTATTTTGCTCATACGAACTCCATTTTCAAAAATGAATATAGTTCCAAAATTAGTCTGACGAGCTCTACAACTTGGTATCATTTTTTCCTTGTTTTGAGAAGATCAATTTTCTCCCTTTTTTCTAGCCCCCTTATTTCCCTATTTGACCAGACCTTTGACTATGCATAACTTCTACATACAGACTCCTTTTGAGCCCATTCAAGTTGTTTCAAGATCACATCAATGAGCTCTATGCATTGATGCCGCTTTGGATGAATTTTGAGACTGTGAAATTTTCAGGTATTCAAGATTCACCTGGATGAAGATCAACAAACAATTTTTAAACATGTTAGAAAGCTCAATAGAGTGTTCCCTATGAAATTCTTGGAAGAAAAAAGATGAAAACATGATAAAAACTTAGAATAAACCAAACAAGAAAGCATTTAATCAACTAAGTTAACCAAACCTCAATCCCATAGAGGAAGGGGTACTCCTTTGATGTTTAAAGGAATCCCTTTCCCAATCCCAATTGATAAGCTTGATGATCCAAGTATGAAAATGATGCTAAGTAATAGAAATAAACTCAAAATGACATAAAAATGGTGATTACTATGAACTCAAATGCCTATAGTGATAATGCTCAAAGTTACGGATCCATATTATGAAAATGATGCATCTATTTATAGAAGCCAAGGGTTGAAGAATGTGAGGATTTGATGAATGTGGGACAAAATGGTAGCCAATGAGAATGTGCCAAGTGTCACAATTCTATTGGAGGAAGATGGAGCACATTTTGGGAAATGTGTGAGTGGAGGAGGATGAAAGAGAAGGAAATGAAATTGGTTGAGGATTTGAAAGGATGTAAGAGAGTTTATTGCAAATGTAAGAGGATGTGATAGGTTTTTTAAAACCTTTGGAGGGAAATTGAATGAGAGGTTATGGAGAGGAATATTCCTTGGAATATGCCTTGGTGAGGAAAATAGAGAAATTAAATAAATAGAAATTAATTTCATGTGCAACCTGGTTAGTTGACCATGGGTTGATTTAACTCTTGAGGAGTTAAAAGCTGGAGGGATTACCAATGACAATTAGGAAGCTGATTTAGGATTAATTAATCCATAATTAATTAATTGGAGAGGATTAGGAGATTGTGACATTTGATTTGATTGATTTTTAAACAAATGAGAGGATTTAATTTAATTAAACGATTTGATTTAATTAAATATGAGAAATATTAGTTAGAAGGGTGAATTAATCAATAAATTTAATTATTTGATTAATAGCTAAATTTGTTGATTTTAATTAAATAATGTTGATTATTCAATTAAATGATGAATTTGAAGTGATTTAGTAAGAAACAGTGTTAATTTATCAGAATCAGATGCATAGTATCAATCGAGACTTTTTTGATGTCTACAACATCGATTATATTATCTTTGTTTAAATTTTTAGAATGCCTTGAACCCAAAGATATATAAAAAGGTGAATCTAATTTTCCTTTTCTGTATTTTTAATCCAAGAGCCTCTTGGTATAAATAGAAGGTATTTTCATAATTTAGGAAATATATATTCATTTACAGGCAAGTAATAATGTGGATTAAGTTAAGTTTATGTATATAAGTTTTAATTTGTTTCATATTGTATGTTGGTCTTAGGGAAATTAGGATTATGAATTTAAATAGTTGTGTAGGTGTAAGTTGTGTTCTCTTTGCAAAGAGAAAGTGGGGAATGGATTTTCCATTCCTAACACTTAAAGACCTATGTTCTTTGTTGAGTGGGTTCTATGGATTTGTGATTATAGACAACATAAATGAAGTAAAATGTCATTAGTGTAATTACTACTCATTGAGGTCATATTGAGATGACTTAAAACTACATGGGTTGAATTCCATGAAGATTAAAAATATAATTAAAACTACACAAGTTGAATTCCAAGAATAAAAATATAATTAAAACTACACAGGTCAAGTTCCAAAAAATAAAATGTAGTTAAAACTACATAGGTTAAGTATTGGTCTTACATTAGTTTGCATCCTGTTGAATGTGTTTGTGTTTGTGCATCCCAAGCTTCTATCCTAAAGTCTATTACAATTTTTATGTATACAAACTGGTCATTGATAACTTATTACTATCAGTTGTTATCTCCAATGGAATATTAATATTCACAACATGATAAATTACTCTAGTGAAAAAAGTAAGTGGTTTTACTAGTGTTAATAAATTATTGGAAGATTAGAGTTGATTATTTCAAAGGAAAATCACTATACCATCAATAGATATAAATCATAGGTACATTGATTTTTCAATCTGGAATAATTGAATCTGTAAAGAATTGGATAAAACATCTTCATTGGAAAAATCCTTGTATGTGAGTTGAGTTTTTCTCTTTTAAGGTTACTCAACATATTATAATCTAAACCATATTATGTGATTCAATTGTTCATATGTGATGTTTGCATGCACATTTGTTTCTTTCATATGGCTAACCATTTTCAAATTTGAAGGGTTTCAGCTCAGATGGTATAGATTTACTATTTTGGGCCTATTGATGTCAAAGTGCCTTGATTTTTGAAAATACATTTTGTTGTGTTTATATGCACTTACATCATGTATAAGACCTAATGTTGAGATAGGTACTCAAACTTACTATGATATATTCATTTATTTTGTTTTGTAGGTTGTTAGGCTATGTAGAAAATCAAGGGAAGTAGTGAGTTCTCCAGTTGAACACCTAACTCTGCATTATCAAGTATGTTTATATTTTTTAACATGGTTTTTAGTTTATTTTTATTGAATTATCCACTGGAATTCCATGCTTGTTGTGTCATACTATTTCACTTGTCCTCTTATGCAGGTTAGGCACTTGGATACTTCAAACAAGAGTGAATTACATAAGCTTTAGCAATTGAAAGATGAGCAAGGTACATAGTTTAAAAAATAATTTTATTTGCAAGCATTTTGCAAGCCTATTTTTGATATATTTTAATGTAAATCATATCCAGATCATGTTATACATAGATTGAGAGTTGTTGAAAATGAAGGTAATAGTTGTAGCTTAAAACTTGTAAACCTATCTGACTGTTGATTTAATTAAGTGTTCTTTGTCACAATTCTTTGTGTATGATTAATCTTTTTAGATCAATTTTACCAATTGTAGAAAGAGATAGAATATTGTAGAAGAATGAGACTAGAAGATAGAAGTGACACAACATATACATGAAGAAACCATTTCAGGAGAAAAATCCACTAGAATCAATAGTGCTTGTATTATTTAACCTTAGAACAAGATTACAATAATACTGTATCAATCCTTGATTGATATGCTTCCTTGCCTTCAACAATCCTTCTTCACAACCTACACAAAAATATCGTACACTTTATACAACACAAGCTATCCATGCATTCCATGTGACCAAACATGAATCCACACATCCCATTCCATACTTCAAACCCTCACACATGCACAAGCTCAACCTACTAACTTTCAATAAACTCTAATGAAAATCTCTTCAACTTGCTGCAATTAATAGAAAATTATGAGCATTGTAAACTCCAAAGAGTTGATCAAAACAAGAGCACAAATCTCCTCACAAATATCTATGCCTAGATTGGGAAAGTAGAGTTCCACACTGTAATATAAATTCAAAACCAAAGTCTCCTCAATTTAGGCACCCCAAACTGAACACTTAACTGATCGTTGGTCAAGAAAATATCTTGCAAGCATCACCTCAAAGTTGGCACTGAAGAATGGGCCCACTTAATTGAGCCTTGTAAATATCTTCTCATGCAAAAGGTGTTAACTCAAAGATGCCAACTTGGGCGCCCAAGGTGGGTCCAAGTCAATCTTAGTTAACTGAAACTTATCTCCACCAATTCATGCAAACATTATGCATGAATGATCATCCCCACTTAACTAAATGTATCCACCTGTTATCTATCATGCAACTGAAGTCATTAGTCATGCAACTACAGTCAACTAAAGTCAACTAGCATTCAACTCAAACTAACTACATGCAAGTGAAGATAACTAAACCATAACTGAATTGAATTGAATTGAAATCCACTCATGTAAATATCAATCTCTAACTTGTAGGATCTTTACATGCATTACTAAAGTGTAATCAATACTCCAAATAGTCAATTGAAGCAAGGTGGGTTCCACCTTCCATGTGGGTGCCCCATGTGCTCCTATCTTGTAGGAGCTCTTCTTGGATGCCCCCACAAGTTCCTATCATTTAGGAATAATTACAAATGTCAATTGACATGTTCATTTCATTTGAATTTAATCTCTTTCTAATCCTAGTGTTGGGGAACACTTTGCAAGGAATTAGGAGATACATGAAATATGTTTAGGATTGCAATTAAATGGCATCCTATTCCCAACATTCCCCCACTTGACATTATAAATTGTAATTATTCTAAACAAGGAATCATTATTATAAATAAAGTATAGGACCCAAGGACAATGGCCTTCCTACACCAAGAGAACTTATTTGCAATATTGATCAAAGTTTCAACTTTCTCAAACAATACCTTTCCCAAGTCTCTATAACCAAATTATCATAGGTAGAACTTCATGCTATCAACATAACAACCCAAATATGCAAACAAGTCCCTATATATCCACCATCCTACAAAATAAGACTTCAAGGTAATAACATACATAGACATGCAATAGAAAACCTCTAAAGTAACTCACTGTAGTAAAGTGTAACCAGTCCAAGAGAGGTTCCCCTCATACAAAAAAGATATACCTTTTGGAACTCCCACTACACAGGTAATGTCAAATCTGAAAAAAAGATCACAACATTAACAAGTCCTCCTATAACACTTCACATAGAGATGTGGCTAACTTCTCTATCATAGTGTCAAAGAAGCATACAATGATATGCAAAATAAATCTCTCATAAAATAATAACCTTCAAGAAGAAGACGATATTCCCACAAAGAGAGAACCTGCAAATCAAACCATGTTCTTATACCACACTAACATGTGCCAAACTGTGTAAAGTAAGATCTCCTTCAAGACTCCTAAACTGAAAGGATATCAACATCTAACCATTCAACTTATAATAAAACATGACAAAACTTAGATGTAAACCTCTCATAGAAAGTAGATCAAACTTAGCCAAAAATTCCCACAACAAAAGGGAATATTCCCAAAGCCACTAACTATCTCCCATACCTCTCCTACCCAAATCCTCGTAACTAACTCAAGTTCAAGATTGCAAGGAGAACAATGGAAATACATAAAATCATGCATCTACTTCTCAACAATCCCTCAGAACTCAACTTTGAAGACTAATTCATAAGAGAAGACAAGATACATATAAATAATGCATGTAATAATCAGGCAGACAACACCTCTTAGATCATTTATCTGCCGAGTAGACCAAGAGGGATACAAGATTGTCCTGTGCATACAACACCAAGCAATATAGGTTTTCAATTAAAGACAACCTTCTCATTAGGTCTATGATGGACTCACATCCATTTCCAGGCATAGGCTCCTCGGTCTTTATTGTTGAAAAAACTTTTATAACAAGTAACCATTCCAACGCATATCTCTTAACATAAGAAATATTTGGCCTAACCTAAGTCTCTCTAGTATCCATGAGCACCCACCAATCAATCCAAGCCAACTTCAAATGCAACCTGCATAATCATGAAGCTCCAAGCAAATGATTAATACTCAAAACCAAAGAGAACTACATCCTCTCCAAAGGAAGAACAATAACAACTTTAACAAAGACTCTAAGGGTCCTCCATGAAACAAGATGTTAAAACCTCTTCAAATCACATGAAGATAGCCATATCCTACCAAAGCTCCCACTGAATTGTGATACTGAGCTATACATGGCAACAAGATAAACATCAAACCATCATTTTTAAAAGCTCCCATTGAAACATGCAACCAATATATCCATGATGTATTGTCATAACCATCTCCTAAATGAAGATCATCAATGGCCTCAACACAATCAAAGAATCCGTTGTAAATGACACAACTCCCAAAAGGTCAAGAAAAACCATAATCTCTAAACCAAGAAGATAAAACACACTTCTTTTACAAATTAATAGTAAAAGCTCCCACTACAGCCAAAAAACCTTCAAACTTTTAAGAGAAAGGTGTTCCAAACTCTACCCAACTATTAGCTCTAATACCAAATGTTGAAAACGAAGGTAATAATTGTAGCTTAAAAATTGTAAACCTATGTGACTATAGATTTAATTAAGTGTTCTTTGTCACAATTATTTCAATATGATTAATCTTTCTAGATCAAATTTACTAATTGTAGAAAGAGAGAAGATTGAGAAGAATAAGACAAGTAGATAGAAGTGACACAACATATACGCGGAGAAATCCTTTCAGGAAAAAACTCCACCAGAATCAATAGTGCTTGTATTATTTAACCTTAGAATAAGATTACAATAATATTGTATCAATCCTTGATTGATATGCTTCCTTTCCTTCAACAATTTACTTCTTCACAACTTACACAAAACTTTCATACACTTTATGTAGCACAAACTATCCATGCATTCCATGTGACCAAGCATGAATCCACACATCCCATGCCATGCTTCAAACCCTCACACATGTACAAGCTCAACTTGCTAACCTCCAACAAACTCTAGTGAAATTCTCTTCAACTTGCTGCAATTAATAGACAATTATGAGCATTGTAAACTCCAAAGAGCTTATCAAAACAAGAGCACAAAGCTCCTCACAAATATCTATGCCTAAATTGGGAAAGTAGAGTTCCACAATGTAATATGAAGCCAAAACCAAAGTCTCCTCACTTTAGGCACCCCAAACTAAATACTTAACTGATCGTTGGTCAAGAAAATATCTTGCAAGCATCACGTCAAAGTTGGCAGCCAAGAATGGGCCCACTTAACTAAACATTATAAATATCTTCTCATGCAAAAGGTGTTACTTCAAAGATGGGTATGTGCAAGATCATGATGGGCCAAAAAGTGGTGGTATGATGAGTATGTGGCTAACGACTTTTTTATTACCAAAATTTGATGAAATGAAAAGGTTTTTTAAAGGAGATTCTCAGCTTTCCACCAATATAAATTATGCTTTACTTTGAATTTAATAAATTATTATTATTAATTTTCTATTTGAATTATGACTAAAGTTGTGATTGATAGGCTAATTGAAAAACATTTATAGCTTTCAAATAGTATCACATTTTTTGAATCCAAAACATGCGTCACATTCTATGCTTTTCATACTACATGATTAAAAAAAATGAATTTCATGAATTTTTGACCAAGTTAAGGTGGTGAGACATACGAGTTTTTATTTTTTGTAGAAGTTGTAATAAAAAATTCATAATTAATTATTTACTTGGAAAAAAATTACAAAACGGGGTTGGGACCCTAGCTCAGTTGGCTAAATATTTCATGTTGTAAGAGGTTGGTCGCGAGGTCTAGTCTCCCCCACCCCCGTGGTACCGGAGGGCGTGTCGCGCCAGCACCGCTGGTCACGTTAAAAATTTTACCAGGTGCACTGCAGTTTATCGAGGGTCATGCTACAGTTCTCTGATCTAAAATAAAAATAAAAATAAAAATTACAAAACATATGCATCACACATGGGTTACTTAAGGTCCTCTACTTATATCTAAAAATGTATAAAAAAATATTATCATTTTATTGGTTGGGAGTGAATTGATTGAGACACCTACTTATTTTTTTTCCACTGAAATATAAGAAGTATTCATTGAAATTTCAAATTTTCACCAAATAGATTTTATTTTAAAAATAAATTAGTTTAGAAACTACATTCAATTTTCTACATATTCTATTCTTACATATTTTTGAAATAATATAGATAAATTATTCAAATATTTACGTCAAGTTTCCTAACTCTATTTTTTCTAAATTTTTCACCACTTAAGAGCCTATTTTTTCCATGATGATCCTGGACATACTTAGATGCCAACTTGGGTGCCCAAGCTAGGTCCAAATCAATCTTAGTTAATTGAAACATATCTCTCCACCAATTCATGCAAACATTATGCACGATTGATCATCCCCACTTAACTGAATGTATCCACCTTTTATCTATCATGCAACTGAAGTCATTAGTCATGCAACTCAAGTCAACTGAAGTCAACTAGCATTCAACTCAAACTAACTACATGCAATTGAAGATAACTAAACCATAACTGAACTAAATTGAACTAAACTAAACTGAATTGAATTGATACTGAATTGAACTGAAATCCACTCATGTAAATATCAATCCCTAAATTGTAGGATCTTTACATGCTTTACTGAAGTGTTATCAATCCTCCAAATAGTTAATTGAAGCAAGGTGGGTTCCACATTCCATGTGGGCACCCCATGTGCTCCTATCTTGTAGGAGCTATTCTTGGACGCCCCCATATGTTCCTATCATTTAGGAATAATAACAAACATCAATTTACATGTTCATTTCATTCAAATTTAATCTCTTTCTAATCCTAGTGTTGGGGAACACTTTCCACAGACTTAAGAGATACATGAAATATGTTTAGGATTGCAATTAAATGGCATCCTATCCCCAACAAAAGTTGGGATTTTTGAAGAATAATGTAATAAGTTGAACATATGAAGATGGTGGGATATCTACTAATTAGTCTATGTCAAAATAGTTCTGGCATCCATGACATTTACAACATCAACATCGCTGGTAATGATTAACCACTATCTTAGTATTATGTCAGAAATTGATCACAAATATAACTTCAAGAACAAAGAGAATTAGAATTTAAAATGACCAAATAAATATAAAATTTAAGTTCAAAAAAATTCTACAAGAAAAAAAAGGGATATTAGAATAATATCATATATGGAAACAACCATAGATAAAACCACAGAACCAATCTATCTTCATTCAACAGATAACAAAAGAATTATTTTTGAAAGAAATAAAACACAACAAAAAATGAGCCGAATTGGTATAGATTCCAAAAAAACTCATTGAAACAAAGGAATATTTAAATCAATATCACAATAATTTGCATTGCAGCAAATCCGTGAAAATCGCCCAGTGGTGAGGTTTCCTACATCATCGCTGGCATGACCTGAAGAGTTTGTGGGAGAGTAGGGGTTCCCGCTCTCTCGCAAACTCTTCCAGTCATGCCAATAGTGTTACGGGAAACCTCACCATTGGGTGATTCACTATAATTTTCCAAATGATACCTATTGATTTTTTGTCATTCCAAGCCTTTTTAATATTAGCAACTAACATGTGCATGATGGTTTCTATAACTTGAGTCTCATTAGCTCAAAATCACAAGATCAAAGGCTCAATAAGAAATGTTTCTCCTTAAGATCTTTGTGCCACTTGAGACATTAGATATGACCTTTTCATAAAATTTATATAATGTTGTGGACTGAGGATGTCCTTCCACAATCTTGCTAAGAAAATATGCCTCACGTATACTAATAATTGAATTAAACTATTTGGCATTAAAATACCCAAGTCCATTCAAGGATTTGATTTCTTGTAGAACCAAAAACCTAGGCTTTGTAACCTTTTCCAAATTCATTCCTAGGAGCTAAGGCTGCTTTACCACAAAATTTGCAGGAAGTCCCACGTCATTGATAAGAAACTACATCATCTACCTTACCCTTTCTATGGAGTAAGCAAGAACAAAGGGATAAACCCTAACTAATTCCATAGTTTCCTCAAAGGAGAGTCCGCACAATTGAAGATTGTGCATTTTAGATTCTAATATTTTCATGCGGAAAGAGGCTACCAATCCCAAAATGTATTTGTACATTTTTCTTTCTTTAGGGGCATTGATCATGTGAAGGAGCTCAACTTGGACAAGTTTCAAAGAAGAGCATCACAGATTTAGTGGTGATGTGGGAAAGCCTAACTTTAGGCTTTCCCGCATCACCCTTGGCATGAATTGAAGAGTTTGGGGGAGAGCGGATGCCCTCCACAATATGACATTTCTTTGAGGAATTTTTTGAAATTGTTTGCTTTCCTTGTCTATGCTTCCACATTTTCATGTGTGTCTAACAGGGCACTTGTAACTACAACATATGACAAAAAAATCCCTATTGTTATGCTTTGATGTATGTTCCTTCATTATTACTGGATATTTGATGTAGTGCACATTATTATAGTGCAAGCTTATTTTTTAGATTGTTTCATTTAGCATCACCAATATTTTCCACAAGAACATTATCCTTGTTTAAAATGATAGAAGTGGTTAACATCTCTCAGAATAATTTCTCTTGCAACAATCTTGGAGATGAATTTAGATGCAGTGTGAAAATCAGAACATACTCGAGGGTTCTTAACAACTCTAATAGTTGTACTAGGGGCCATGTTTAACAAACCAAATGCAATTTCTAACTCTTCACTATGGTGGTAGATAAATGATTTTTTTTCTTCTATTACACAACATTAAGTAAAAGTCTTGAATCTAGAAATATCCTGCTACCTTCATTTTCCAAGCCAGTTTCTCCAATTTTGCATAGCTCTCCCATGTTTGTGGATCCCACACAAAAGAGGATGTACAATTTTATGCCCTTCAATCCAACTACATGCAGGTATCTTTTTAATTCCTATATCTTTCATCAATCTCCTTATTATTTGAACCTCATCACACCTGCCCATTTCTACACAAATGTCTTAGAGAAGAACATAAGTTGCAACATTTTTAGGATCCAACTAAAAAAAGTAGTATTATTGGAATACTCAGCCTACATTCATATATGTTCCACAGGCACCAAAGGTTTAACTGGCATCTTAGTAATAATGTTTAGGGTATCCTCAAGATATCCAACACAAGCATGAGGTTCAACCATGCACACCTAATGATCAACTATATATGTAATGCAATAAGGGTTATTGACGTGTGAAGTATGTGGGTGATCCCACAAAGCTGGTTTACAATTTCTAGGAGATTCTATTTTTTGCTAAAATCACATATTTTTATAAAATATAATGTTTTAAGCCTTAAAAATTTTTATTTAAAGCATTCCAATTAAAGAGGGTTTGATCAAACTATCTTAGATCAAACCCCTTTGGATAGAACCCAGCTAGTTTTAAACCATACCTATAATGGAGTCTCTTTTACACCTATCAAAATGTTGATAAAAGAACACTTTTGATTTACCTTTTGGGGGATCAAATGAATTAATTTAAAATTTATTTTTTGTAATTATGTAGTCCTTATTATAAGCTTCCCAAAAAACATAATTTTAAATAAATTTAATTTTATTATTATAGGGTATGTGCAGGATCATCATGGAAAAAAGCAGGCCCTTAAATGGGAAAAATTCTAAAAAATGAGTTAGGCAGCTTAGTAAAATTTGAATAAGTTATCTATATTATTTCAAAATATGTAAGAATAGAATCTGTAGAAAATTGAATGTAGTTTCTAAAATACTAAGTTTATTTTATTTTTTGTAAAGTCTATTTGGTGAAAATTTGAAATTTCAATGCAATAGTACTTAAATTTCGGGGAAAAAATAAGAAGTAGGTGTCTGTCTGACCACCCTAACCACAATAAAATGATAATATTTTTTTATAAGATTTTATACATAATTAGAGGACTCATGCCCAGATGTGATGCACATTTTGTTGTAATTTTTTTCCAAGTAAATAATTAATTATGAATTTTTTATTACAAATTTTTAAA
>VDFB02278021.1:109535-139660 GCA_007258455.2 Sequoia sempervirens | reverse complement strand
AAAGTAGATCAAACTTAGCCAAAAATTCCCACAACAAAAGGGAATATTCCCAAAGCCACTAACTATCTCCCATACCTCTCCTACCCAAATCCTCGTAACTAACTCAAGTTCAAGATTGCAAGGAGAACAATGGAAATACATAAAATCATGCATCTACTTCTCAACAATCCCTCAGAACTCAACTTTGAAGACTAATTCATAAGAGAAGACAAGATACATATAAATAATGCATGTAATAATCAGGCAGACAACACCTCTTAGATCATTTATCTGCCGAGTAGACCAAGAGGGATACAAGATTGTCCTGTGCATACAACACCAAGCAATATAGGTTTTCAATTAAAGACAACCTTCTCATTAGGTCTATGATGGACTCACATCCATTTCCAGGCATAGGCTCCTCGGTCTTTATTGTTGAAAAAACTTTTATAACAAGTAACCATTCCAACGCATATCTCTTAACATAAGAAATATTTGGCCTAACCTAAGTCTCTCTAGTATCCATGAGCACCCACCAATCAATCCAAGCCAACTTCAAATGCAACCTGCATAATCATGAAGCTCCAAGCAAATGATTAATACTCAAAACCAAAGAGAACTACATCCTCTCCAAAGGAAGAACAATAACAACTTTAACAAAGACTCTAAGGGTCCTCCATGAAACAAGATGTTAAAACCTCTTCAAATCACATGAAGATAGCCATATCCTACCAAAGCTCCCACTGAATTGTGATACTGAGCTATACATGGCAACAAGATAAACATCAAACCATCATTTTTAAAAGCTCCCATTGAAACATGCAACCAATATATCCATGATGTATTGTCATAACCATCTCCTAAATGAAGATCATCAATGGCCTCAACACAATCAAAGAATCCGTTGTAAATGACACAACTCCCAAAAGGTCAAGAAAAACCATAATCTCTAAACCAAGAAGATAAAACACACTTCTTTTACAAATTAATAGTAAAAGCTCCCACTACAGCCAAAAAACCTTCAAACTTTTAAGAGAAAGGTGTTCCAAACTCTACCCAACTATTAGCTCTAATACCAAATGTTGAAAACGAAGGTAATAATTGTAGCTTAAAAATTGTAAACCTATGTGACTATAGATTTAATTAAGTGTTCTTTGTCACAATTATTTCAATATGATTAATCTTTCTAGATCAAATTTACTAATTGTAGAAAGAGAGAAGATTGAGAAGAATAAGACAAGTAGATAGAAGTGACACAACATATACGCGGAGAAATCCTTTCAGGAAAAAACTCCACCAGAATCAATAGTGCTTGTATTATTTAACCTTAGAATAAGATTACAATAATATTGTATCAATCCTTGATTGATATGCTTCCTTTCCTTCAACAATTTACTTCTTCACAACTTACACAAAACTTTCATACACTTTATGTAGCACAAACTATCCATGCATTCCATGTGACCAAGCATGAATCCACACATCCCATGCCATGCTTCAAACCCTCACACATGTACAAGCTCAACTTGCTAACCTCCAACAAACTCTAGTGAAATTCTCTTCAACTTGCTGCAATTAATAGACAATTATGAGCATTGTAAACTCCAAAGAGCTTATCAAAACAAGAGCACAAAGCTCCTCACAAATATCTATGCCTAAATTGGGAAAGTAGAGTTCCACAATGTAATATGAAGCCAAAACCAAAGTCTCCTCACTTTAGGCACCCCAAACTAAATACTTAACTGATCGTTGGTCAAGAAAATATCTTGCAAGCATCACGTCAAAGTTGGCAGCCAAGAATGGGCCCACTTAACTGAGCATTATAAATATCTTCTCATGCAAAAGGTGTTACTTCAAAGATGGGTATGTGCAAGATCATGATGGGCCAAAAAGTGGTGGTATGATGAGTATGTGGCTAACGACTTTTTTATTACCAAAATTTGATGAAATGAAAAGGTTTTTTAAAGGAGATTCTTAGCTTTCCACCAATATAAATTATGCTTTACTTTGAATTTAATAAATAATTATTATTAATTTTCTATTTGAATTATGACTAAAGTTGTGATTGATAGGCTAATTGAAAAACATTTATAGCTTTCAAATAGTATCACATTTTGAATCAAAATATCGTCACATTCTATGTTTTTCATACCATGATTAAAAAAATTGAATTTCATGAATTTTGACCAAGTTAAGGTGGTGAACACTCTGATTTTATTTTTTGTAAAGTTACTTAATAAAAAATCATAGTGGTATTTACTTGGAAAAAAAATTACTACAAAGCAGGGTTGGGACCTAGCTCGATTGGCTAAATATTTCATGTTGTAAGAGGTTGATACATGAGGTCTAGTCTCCCCCATCCCGTGGTACGAGGAGGAAGAGTGTCGCACCGGCACCGCCCGTCACGTTAAAAAGTTTGCGAGTGCTACGGTTGTCGAGGTCATGCTGCACGATTCTCTGATCTAAAAAATAAAATAAAAATAAAAATTACAAACATATACATCACATCGGGACATGCCAGGTCCCTCTTATATCTAAAAATAATATAAAAATATTGTCATTTATTGTGGTTAGGTAATTAGAACCAGACACCTGTATTTTTCCTGAAATATAAAGTATTCTGCATTGAAATTTCAAATTTTCACCCAAATAGATTTTATTTTAAAAATAAACCTAGTAGTTTAGAAACTACATTCAATTTTCTACATATTCTATTCTTACATATTTTTGAAATAATATAGATAAATTATTCAAATATTTACGTCAAGTTTCCTAACTCTATTTTTTCTAAATTTTTCACCACTTAAGAGCCTATTTTTTCCATGATGATCCTGGACATACTTAGATGCCAACTTGGGTGCCCAAGCTAGGTCCAAATCAATCTTAGTTAATTGAAACATATCTCTCCACCAATTCATGCAAACATTATGCACGATTGATCATCCCCACTTAACTGAATGTATCCACCTTTTATCTATCATGCAACTGAAGTCATTAGTCATGCAACTCAAGTCAACTGAAGTCAACTAGCATTCAACTCAAACTAACTACATGCAATTGAAGATAACTAAACCATAACTGAACTAAATTGAACTAAACTAAACTGAATTGAATTGATACTGAATTGAACTGAAATCCACTCATGTAAATATCAATCCCTAAATTGTAGGATCTTTACATGCTTTACTGAAGTGTTATCAATCCTCCAAATAGTTAATTGAAGCAAGGTGGGTTCCACATTCCATGTGGGCACCCCATGTGCTCCTATCTTGTAGGAGCTATTCTTGGACGCCCCCATATGTTCCTATCATTTAGGAATAATAACAAACATCAATTTACATGTTCATTTCATTCAAATTTAATCTCTTTCTAATCCTAGTGTTGGGGAACACTTTCCACAGACTTAAGAGATACATGAAATATGTTTAGGATTGCAATTAAATGGCATCCTATCCCCAACAAAAGTTGGGATTTTTGAAGAATAATGTAATAAGTTGAACATATGAAGATGGTGGGATATCTACTAATTAGTCTATGTCAAAATAGTTCTGGCATCCATGACATTTACAACATCAACATCGCTGGTAATGATTAACCACTATCTTAGTATTATGTCAGAAATTGATCACAAATATAACTTCAAGAACAAAGAGAATTAGAATTTAAAATGACCAAATAAATATAAAATTTAAGTTCAAAAAAATTCTACAAGAAAAAAAAGGGATATTAGAATAATATCATATATGGAAACAACCATAGATAAAACCACAGAACCAATCTATCTTCATTCAACAGATAACAAAAGAATTATTTTTGAAAGAAATAAAACACAACAAAAAATGAGCCGAATTGGTATAGATTCCAAAAAAACTCATTGAAACAAAGGAATATTTAAATCAATATCACAATAATTTGCATTGCAGCAAATCCGTGAAAATCGCCCAGTGGTGAGGTTTCCTACATCATCGCTGGCATGACCTGAAGAGTTTGTGGGAGAGTAGGGGTTCCCGCTCTCTCGCAAACTCTTCCAGTCATGCCAATAGTGTTACGGGAAACCTCACCATTGGGTGATTCACTATAATTTTCCAAATGATACCTATTGATTTTTTGTCATTCCAAGCCTTTTTAATATTAGCAACTAACATGTGCATGATGGTTTCTATAACTTGAGTCTCATTAGCTCAAAATCACAAGATCAAAGGCTCAATAAGAAATGTTTCTCCTTAAGATCTTTGTGCCACTTGAGACATTAGATATGACCTTTTCATAAAATTTATATAATGTTGTGGACTGAGGATGTCCTTCCACAATCTTGCTAAGAAAATATGCCTCACGTATACTAATAATTGAATTAAACTATTTGGCATTAAAATACCCAAGTCCATTCAAGGATTTGATTTCTTGTAGAACCAAAAACCTAGGCTTTGTAACCTTTTCCAAATTCATTCCTAGGAGCTAAGGCTGCTTTACCACAAAATTTGCAGGAAGTCCCACGTCATTGATAAGAAACTACATCATCTACCTTACCCTTTCTATGGAGTAAGCAAGAACAAAGGGATAAACCCTAACTAATTCCATAGTTTCCTCAAAGGAGAGTCCGCACAATTGAAGATTGTGCATTTTAGATTCTAATATTTTCATGCGGAAAGAGGCTACCAATCCCAAAATGTATTTGTACATTTTTCTTTCTTTAGGGGCATTGATCATGTGAAGGAGCTCAACTTGGACAAGTTTCAAAGAAGAGCATCACAGATTTAGTGGTGATGTGGGAAAGCCTAACTTTAGGCTTTCCCGCATCACCCTTGGCATGAATTGAAGAGTTTGGGGGAGAGCGGATGCCCTCCACAATATGACATTTCTTTGAGGAATTTTTTGAAATTGTTTGCTTTCCTTGTCTATGCTTCCACATTTTCATGTGTGTCTAACAGGGCACTTGTAACTACAACATATGACAAAAAAATCCCTATTGTTATGCTTTGATGTATGTTCCTTCATTATTACTGGATATTTGATGTAGTGCACATTATTATAGTGCAAGCTTATTTTTTAGATTGTTTCATTTAGCATCACCAATATTTTCCACAAGAACATTATCCTTGTTTAAAATGATAGAAGTGGTTAACATCTCTCAGAATAATTTCTCTTGCAACAATCTTGGAGATGAATTTAGATGCAGTGTGAAAATCAGAACATACTCGAGGGTTCTTAACAACTCTAATAGTTGTACTAGGGGCCATGTTTAACAAACCAAATGCAATTTCTAACTCTTCACTATGGTGGTAGATAAATGATTTTTTTTCTTCTATTACACAACATTAAGTAAAAGTCTTGAATCTAGAAATATCCTGCTACCTTCATTTTCCAAGCCAGTTTCTCCAATTTTGCATAGCTCTCCCATGTTTGTGGATCCCACACAAAAGAGGATGTACAATTTTATGCCCTTCAATCCAACTACATGCAGGTATCTTTTTAATTCCTATATCTTTCATCAATCTCCTTATTATTTGAACCTCATCACACCTGCCCATTTCTACACAAATGTCTTAGAGAAGAACATAAGTTGCAACATTTTTAGGATCCAACTAAAAAAAGTAGTATTATTGGAATACTCAGCCTACATTCATATATGTTCCACAGGCACCAAAGGTTTAACTGGCATCTTAGTAATAATGTTTAGGGTATCCTCAAGATATCCAACACAAGCATGAGGTTCAACCATGCACACCTAATGATCAACTATATATGTAATGCAATAAGGGTTATTGACGTGTGAAGTATGTGGGTGATCCCACAAAGCTGGTTTACAATTTCTAGGAGATTCTATTTTTTGCTAAAATCACATATTTTTATAAAATATAATGTTTTAAGCCTTAAAAATTTTTATTTAAAGCATTCCAATTAAAGAGGTTGATCAAACTATCTTAGATGTTGCTAGATAGAACTTGACTAGTTTAAACCATACTATAATGGAGTCTCTTTTACACCTATCAAAATGTTGATAAAAAGAACACTTTTAGTTTACCTTTTTAAGGATCAAATGATTAATTTAAAATTATTTTTTGTAATTATGTAGTCCTTATAAAAGCTTCCCAAAAAACATAATTTTAAATAAATTTAATTTTTATTATTATAAGTATATGGGGATCATCATGGAAAAAAGCAGGCCCTTAAGTGGGAAAAAATTCTAAAAAAATGAGTTAGGCAACTTGGCGTAAAAATTTGAATAAGTTATCTATATTATTTCAAAAATATGTAAGAATAGAATTTGTAGAAAATTGAATGTAGTTTCTAAACTACTAGGTTTATTTTAAAAAAAAATCTATTTGGTGAAAATTTGAAATTTCAATGCGGTGGTACTTAAATTTTAGGGAAAAAAAAGTGGTGTGTCGACCACTATTCACAATAAAATGATATTACATCTTGAATATAATGAAAGGACTCATCTGATGATGCACTCAACTGTTAATTTTTTCTAAATAATAATTAATTATGAATTTTTTTATACAATTTTTAAAAGATTATAAAACTACGTATGTAGAGCCACCTTAACTTGGTTCAAAACTTTATGAAATTCAATTTTTATTTTTAATCCTATAGTATACAAGCATGAATGTGACGCATGTTTTGGATTCAAAAAATGTGATACCTTTTGAAAGCTATAGATGTTTTTCAATCAGTCTATCGACCAGGACTTTAGTTGTAATTTGAATAGAAAATGAATAATAATTGCTTATTAAATTCAAAGTAAAGCATAATTTATACCAGTGGAAAGCTGAGAATCTCTTTTAAAAACCCTTTTCGTTTGATCGATTTTGGGTAAAAAAATAGTCGTCAGCCACATACCATCATATTGCCACTTTTTAGCGCATCATGATCCTACACACCTATATTTATTTTTTATTTCTTGTAGTGGTTTTCTCCAAAAATCAAAGCTCTAAGTTCTGCACATATGGAAAAATAGTCTACAAATTATAAAAAAATTTGAAAAATATGAGTGCACCAGATATTGAAGTCCTTGATCCAACAAAAAAAATAATTGAATTTTGATAGATAGAAAAAAAGTTGTGTTATCTTGATTCGCCTATATTAGATTGTAATTGGTTTGACTTGAAACATTAAAGAAAAAATATTCAATAAAAAACTATCTAAATAAGTGGAAGCACTAGATATCAGAGCTACAAATCTAAATTCAAAAGAATTAGAATTTAATCCTTCATGAAAAAAAACTTATGCGTTATACGGTAAGTGCCACTTTTTTAAAATGTTGTTTTATGCAAAAAAACTAGTTTTTGAGGGAGATGGAAAAACAAGTGCAATATGATTCCAAAATTTTTGAAAAAAATATACTTAGAATCTATAGACAAAATTTCACGAAACTCTAGTTTGCATTATCTTCAAATTCCTCATGGTTTAACCACTATATTATTTTAGTGTCCAGTTTGGCCAAAAATTGTAAACCACTATTGTGGGATCACCCATGTGCAACTCTCATCCACTAAACCTGCATGAATGCATGCATATAGAACACAAGCAAAGCTTACAATGTTTATTGTTTCAGAGTGCTTCATTAATTCAAAGATTTTGAGAGCTTCCTTGCAAAATACATTTTGTGCACATTCTACAATCATATCATTTCATTCCATGAGATTACATCTCTTTGAGGCATTTTATCAAACAACTCATTTTATACTACATTTTGGTATCAAATATTTGGTAATTATGGTTAGTTTCATTACATTCAAATTTTGAGTTCTCAGAAATTATATATAGTAAATAGATTGATGGTTGTTTGGATAGTGAATTAGCTCTCTTAGAAATTAACTAATATACCTTCTTGAAATATCTAGAAGGATTATTTTAATTAAAGAGGATTTTGTGGTTATTTTTGTAACAATGATTAACAATGATTTTTACAGTGTAGCTAGCTTGTTATTTTCATTCAAGATACAAGTCATCAAAGTCAAGTACATACCAAGAAGATGGTACTCTACTTCAAACCCTCAACCTTGCTTAGTTTAGTCTGCTTACATGGGGATATTAAGGAAATTTCTAAAAAAATAATATATATCATTTGTTGTTTGTGAAGGAGAATCCTATGAGATCCAATATGGTAGTGGATCAATATCTAGTTTCTTAAGTAAAGATGATGTCATAGTTGGGAAACTTGTTGTGAAACATCAGGTTAGTAACTTTTGGATGTTAAGGCTCCCTAGTTGGATATCAAAGATCTTTTCTCATCAATTGAATTTGGAATTTATGTATAAATGGATTCTTTCATGGTGCAGGTATTTACTAAGACAACACATGAACCCGGGTTGACAATTTTGTTGTCTAAGTCTGATGGCATTCTTGGGCCTGGTTTCCAAGAAATTTTTGTTGATAATATTGTTCCAGTCTAGTTAGTGTTGATAGCCTTCATTCTATAATGTCCACTTCATTCTATAATCAAAGCGTATCACCTTTCTTAAACTTGGAGCAATGTTTTGAAATCAAGGGTTCAATATGCATATTTCAGGCCTATGTTGAACACTCTATTTAAGGCATTTGTTGACAAGGCTACAATTTTTTAATTGATTTATCTTTCTACTGTGTTTGGAGTTACTTTTGTAAACAAGTGCAATATACAATGCACTTTTATTCTTTTAGAATTGAGACTAATAGTAATTTTGTTGGTTGTATTGAGGCATAGCTTCATTCATGGTGGAAAAGGCAACACCCTATTGCTCATATCAGGTGGCACGTTGCATATAAAGGAGGAAAGATTCTAGGGTTATTGTTGGCTAGATTGAAGGAGAGAACTTCATATATGGGACACGATCAACACACTCCTTCTTGGATTCTACACATTACAGATTGCTCCAGGAAGATTTCCCACATTGTAGAAGTTTTAAGTGATGAAAGGGGCATGTGCTTGCATTGAAGGGCTCCAAGCATGCATTTCCATCATTATAGAAGTTTTTTGGAGAAGTTTCTTTCTTGTCATTTATGTGCATTGTAACTTAGATTTTTTAGTCTTGTGACTAAAAATAAACATTGTAATACTCTATTTCCAGGCATTTTTCAAGCAAGATAGATATTTCAGACTTGTGCAAGCTATAAGAACACCTTTCTTTTAATAAATTTCAGTGATTTTTCCTTCTTAATGACTATATTATTGTTTACAATTCATGATTGATGTGTATTTATGTTTAAATCCCCAAATATCAATCAATTAAATTGACTAAATATAGTACTAATTGATGTCAATTAATAATTAAATTGACTAAATATACTACCAATTGACAGAAATCAATTAATACAAATGACTAAATATACTACCAATTGATGGTAATTAATTATTACAATGACTAAATAAATGACTGCCATGAATTAATAAATCGCCAATTAACAACATTCAATGACTAAAAATGCTACCAAATATACTACCAAATTAACGACTAAATATACTACTGAATTGATCAATCAAACCAACCAATAAATGACTAAATATGGTTTAGTCATCAATTTGGCCACATTATAAATGACTTGCAATAAACTACTAATGGTCACGTGACCATGCTTAGTCATTTATAAACATTTTTTAGTAGTTTTTATATATTGGTGTTTTTATACTAGTGATGGTTGCCTATATAATGGGTTGTCCATAGGTTGTGGTTTAGATTGATTGTTGTTTTGTGAAAACAAAGGTGGTATCTTGGGATCCACCATTGGTTTTGGTATCTATCTTACCACTATTTGATCTCCTAATGGAATGAGGTTAGGATCTTTAATAATTTCCACATTAAAGTCTATGGGTAGTTTGGCACCACTTTGTGCTAATGTAAGGAAATATGAATTTGCATTCTTCCCAAGCATTTTGTCCATAAGTTTCTACATCTTAGGATCTTGGGAGTTCTCTAGGATTTTTTCATTAGTAAGTTCCTTGTCACTATCATATTCTTCTATGATGACATTTTGAGAACTAGGATGTTGGTCTTGCCTAGAAATCATGTTTTGATGTCCACACAATATTTCCTCATTACTAGGTGGTTGATTTTGTGTAGCTTTAAACATGGGTTCTCTTTGAGGAATTGAAAGTTCATTTGGATTATAACCCCATGATTGAGGTTTCTCAATAGTGGTATTTGTCTTGGGTGCACTAGAACTACTCTGGTTAGCTTCCATTATTTTTCTATGTTGAGATCTCGTTGTAGTCATAAACAGGTTCAAGACCTTGGTGAATTTTGTGATAACTAACTATGAAATGGGATAGTTTTTTTTTTTAGATTTTCTTGCTAAAATGATGTATGAAGATGATGTGTGAAAACATGTTGCTAAAAGGTTGTTGATGGTTTGCTATGGATTTTATGTTTGATGCTTAAGACCATAGGATAAGAGTGTGAGTGATTTTGTTGGATGTTTTGATATGATGCTAATTTTAGGACACAAGGTGTACAATACTTGGATTGATATTTTTCTCTATTTTTAGAGGATATGTTGATACTCTACTTGAACTATACTTGAGGTTGCAAGCAAAGGTTGATGTTAATATGATCCTAAAAAATGATAGCAAGGGGATAATCCAAGTTTTTATGTTTGATTTGTGTCTTAAAACTAGGTTGATGTTTTAATTTGTTGATGGGTATGAAAAGATGCTAATATGATTTGTTGCAGGTCTAATTTTTTATGTTTCAAAGAATGATGGATTAACTAACGTTTTGGACCAATTCTGATATGTACCAAAATGCAGGACAATAGTAGTCTCTGTTTAGGCTAGTAGCAAAAATATTTAGGGCAATAGCGACAATTTTTAGGACAGTAGTGGTTGCTTTTCAGAACAACTATGATAATTTTAGCAAAAGTAATCTCTATTTAAAATTGTGACTAGTAAACAGAGAGGAAATAGTAGAAATTTTGATAGAAGTGATGAAAACTTAGGACGAGAGCGTCAATTTTCTGGAACAAAAGCGGCTAGAATGTCATTAGTGACTCTATTTTTATATTTTCCAGTTTCATGATAGCAGTTTTTTGGATAAGTTTGCAATTTTTGAGATTTTTGTTTGATCTGATGTTTTGAGAATTATGTTTGAGATACAACAAGTGATAAGGAACATCAAACATTTAAGTGTATAAACCGATCATTTGTTTCATTGATAAGAGGCCAAAATCAACCCTCGTTTAAACTAACTTAACAACATTGAAAACATTTCAGGCAATATTATCCCTAAGGTCAAATTGGCCAATGGAAACACTTTTAGGTCCACAACTTGGAAGCTCCTTCAACTTAAGGTCAGGCACACCCAAAGAGATGTATACATTTAATTCTTTTGAGAGTGGAAAGATAGGGGCTTCTTGGAATGGAAGGATAACACAAATCACCCTCTCTCTAGAAAGCTACAAGTAGCTTATGCTAAGCTAGGGATTTATGTCTCAACTCAAGGGAGTTCATATGGTGAGTAAAGTATCTTTAGGGTACAGTGCACATCCCTTGCATTGAATTGTGTTGCCAAGTAGAATATCTCAATCAATATGGTGGGAAAACTGCCATAAAGTTTTTAGTCACTGCTCAGGGGACTCAACACCTAGCTAACCTCCAACAAGCCACTTAAGGATTTAACCACTCCTACTAGGGGACTAATTATACATCACACGTATGTGGATACCTCCCCATTCTAAATGGCACTGTCGACCAAGTAATCATCAGTAAGACCCTGGTTTTCATTTAATCCAATTTATATAGCGAATTGAGGGAAATACTGCTTTGGGTTGCCTTGAGTTCTCTAGTGTGGGATGCATCTCAAAGTAGGCCCGATCTAAAGGTGATGATGTAAAAAGAAATTTTGAAACCCAAAGTTTTTCTTGTCACCCAAGATCATCCAAAGACATAGGGGGAGAGGATACACACTTGGTTTGCCAAAAATGGTGAACACGGTATACAATTTATAGAAATTTAATTGTAAGCCCAAAAGTGAAGTGTGTAAAGATAAAAATTCATTTTTTACATGCACCAACTTCAAAGTGTTTGAGACTTCAATCAAGAAATTCCATTGCAATAAAAAAATGATTTGTTTAATTTTATGCACCAAATTGAAACATGAAAGATTTGTAGCCAAGTTTTAATGCACCAAAGTAAACATCTCAAGTGGTGTTCATTTTTATTGCACCAAAATGAATGTGGGATTTGTAGGTTCTTTTTAGATACACCAAAAAGAAATGTGAGATTTGTAGGTTCAATTTTAGGAGCACCAAAATGACATGTGAGATTTGTAGGTTCAATTGTAGGAGCACCAAAATGAGATGTGATATTTGTAGGTTCAATTTTAGGAGCACTAAAATGAAATGTGAGATTTGTAGGTTCAATTTTAGGAGCACCGAAATGAAATATTTTAACTAAAAATATTTTGAAAATTGAAAGGCCTTGGACCGTTCATTAACCTTGCAAGCAAAATGTTAGTTTTTCACATGAAAACATGCCATAATCATGTAAGGGCTACACCAACAATGTTAGAAAACCTCACAAGAAAAACAAACAACTAGTGGTTAGGGTTAGGTAGATAAAAAAAAACTACATATTGAATCAAAATAGTAGTGGATTTGTTTAGTACAATAGCAGCCTTTTCACTAGAATGATCATGGTAATGTAAGACGATAGTTGTACAAAAAAAGTATGACATCGAACCTTTTTAGAATAAAAGCGACCTTGTAAATGTTAGTTTCTTTAGCGACTTGCAACACAGAACAACTAGTAGTGGCCTTTTTGACAATAGCAGTTGACTTTAGGATGATAGCGGTCAAACCTAGGATGTCTGTGATAAAACCGTAATGATGACCACGTTTAGATTTCAACACTTTCTCATTTCAAATAGAAATAGTGTTTCCTACAAAATATGTTAGCATTCTAGAACTTGTAACGGCTTAGAAAAAATACAAGAACATTAGTGTTAAGGACCTAGGTCCCACCAAGCATGCCAATTAATGTATATTCATAAGAAAACAACAATGAAATCAAATGAAAGAGATCTAAGAAAGATAAAATCCCAACCAAACTCATGAAATGAAATTATAAAACTAAGAATTTGATGAACAATGCTATCATAAAAGAGAACATAAAACAAATTCAAGCATTACAATGTTACCATCCCATGGCGAAGTGTAATTCATATCAATGTTGGATTGCATTGGATCAATACAAAGCCTCCATTTGTTGTGCAAAATCTTCAAAATGTATGTTAATGGTGATTAAAGATGTAAATGTATCAAATGTGCTTTAATGGCTATTTTAGCGTAACCTCTCCACAAATTCTTTGGATTCTCCAATCGTTTTTGAGAAGAAAGAAGGTTTTTTTATAGATTTTCAAGTTTCAAATGAATGATGAAGATTCAATAATGAAATATCATGATCAGCGATTGACAACTATTGAGAGGAAATATATTGATCAGTTAACTCCTCTGATTGATCTAATTAAGGATTTTAATTGGATAATCAGTGGGATTAGATTGAAATGTTTAGATGTGGGATTGCAAAAATCAGGTTGAGTGGTTGGTGGGATTGAGAAAGTTAGGTTAAGTTAGGAAATATATGGGTTAGTTAGCCATTTAGAGTGAGAAATCAGTGGTAATGATTTACTCAATCACAAAGGGGTGAGGATAATTAATTAATTGAATAATTAATTAACATTGAAGATGAACATGCAAGTTTTCTTTTGAATTTAACAAATAGAGATTTTTTTTTTTTACCATGTTGATTGATTTTAAATAATTGATTTAACTATTCAAATTTAGAGAAGGGAAAGTGGTTTAATTAAATTATTAATGATAACAATTTAATTGATTTAGATGAATGGGGTATATTCTAGTGACATAATTAAATAATTGGTGTTTATTTAATTACTCGGGAGGAATAAAGTTAGATTAATGATTATATAGTGAATTAATTAAATAATTAAAGATTATTCAATTAATAGAGAAAAATAGGGTTAATGATGTAAATGATTTGAAATTCAATTATATTAATGATAATGATGTCAATGATGGAAAAATTCAATTCAGGATGTGTGATATTTGTTAGGTCAGTTTTACATGTCTACAAATACAACATGGTCAAAGGGCATTTCAAATTACACCATATTACTTTCACTATTTGAAGGCAGTGTTTATTAATTTCCTAGCTTATGTAGTATCCTTGTTCCACCACACATTAGATATCTCTTAAACCAATTTCTCTTCTTCTCTTTATTTTAATTATAGAAAATATATACCTATTTTAAATGCATATATAATGCTTCTTGGTGATTTTTTAATTATAAAAGTTTATGAGGTTGATAAATCCTTCCAATACAATATTTTTAAAGAATCAATATTTATATCTTTATTCTTATCATTTGTATGATCTTCAAAAACATAAAATTTCTTTAGTCCATAATATTATCTTGAAGTTTCTAGTTTTGACCATAAAAGCTTTTTTCTATCAACATTTTGGATCACACTTTGTGATCCATCATTAGGATGTAGATAGAAAGAGAAGAGAATCATGATCCATCATCAAGATCACAATTATATTCTCTTTCTATCTACATCCTAATGATGGATCATGGAGTGTGGTTGAAAATATTGATGGAAAAATGTATACACAATCAAATGTAAAATAATCAAGCTAATTTTTATGAGTTCTTGAATAAATTTGGTTCATGTTGGTTGGGTGATTTTAATTTTACATGTATTCTCATGGTGGTTCACATGCAATTCAAAGTGAGGGTAAAATGTAATGGTGAAAATTACACAAATTACAAGCTTTTTCCCTTTTCTAGACATTATTTTAATATTTTTTATGCAATGATAAGTATACAATTTTTATAATTTCTCTATTGATAGTTTATACATAATTCAAGATTGTGTGCTTCTTTATCTAAAATATCTCCTAAATATCAATATTAAGGGACTATAATTCATGCATCTCCCACCCTTGATTAGATTCATGATTACTTAAATGTAGGTCAAATGTGGAGTTGTAGTAATGACCCATAATCTTTTAGTTTTTGAATTTAAATTTAGTGTCAACTTTACCCTTTGAACTTAACCTTTATGTGTTAACTAGACAAGAAACAAAAATATATTTATGATCCTTCAAGTTGTATTTAAAAAGGTGCTAAATTTCATTTTAGAGTCACCTAGTACCTATAAGAGAATCTAATAATGTAACATTAAAGAAACATTATATAACATTAAATTCAAAGGACTTACTACTATATTTCTAGTTGTATCATCATCTAGGGAATACAATACATGTTTTTATGCTATATTTAATTATTTTCTAAGTCCTTGAGTTGGTGTCCTTATAGGAGTGGACATAAGGGATGAATTATCCCTGTTGTGTATAAACTCCAAACCACACAACTATTTTTTTATGTAGAGATACACAAAAATTCACATCAAACGAAAAGAAACATTCAAGGATTTATAGATATTATATCCACACATCTAGATCATATTCACACTTGCACATGTCAGATTCATATGTGTGTATTGATCACACATTTGTGAAAGTGACCTAGAATAATAAGCATAAAGTTTATTGATTCTAAAAAATTCATTCAAGCATCACAAAATTTACTATAACCTAAAATAATATTTATAGAAACCTAAAAAAAATATCTACATTGAATCTTCATTAAATATTATTATTTTGTTGGGGCACCAATCCGAGCCCAATTGGTTAAGGTGTTCTCTGTCGTAGGGCGCCCACCATGGGTTCGACTCTCCAGTGCTCCCATGGTACCGGTTGGTGTGTCCCGCTAGCATTGTCGGTCACGGTAAAAATTTTATCGGCGGTGGGGGGTTATAGGGGGGCCGTGCTGCACCCGATTCCCCTCGTTAAAATATATATATATATATTATTTTGTTATTTAATTTAATTTATTTTATTATATCAGCCATTCACTGTTAATCAAACTTATATTTTAGAATAGTAAAGTATGAAAGATAATTAATTCCAAGAGGCATTCTACAATGAAAAAAGGGGTGAAATATAATGGTTTTAGTGAGTTAACAAAAACTCTTATTTTTACCTTAAATTTGATGACCATTTGCATGTCAAAATATTAATATTTAATCATAAACATACTATTTCTAAAATAAGTAGTATGTAAAATGAGTATATATATATAAAGTTTTAATTTAATCAATTTTTAAAAATCTCGATTCAAAAAAAAAAATTGATTTGTTAATATGAGATTTTTTTATTTGTAAGTTATAGCTAAAATTTTGATGAGTACAAATTGAGTGAAGAAATAAAATTTACATGTGCATGTATATAGTAAATAAAATTATTGTAATGTGTGGGTGGTATGGCGGGTGCCTCTCCACAAGCAATGGTGTGGAGAGGCTGTTGACGTGGTGGTTGATGTGGCGGATGGTTAGTTACATGATGGCATCTTGACATGTTGGATTTTATGAAACTTTGTGCTTAGGGATTATGGAATATCTGATATGATTGTCACATGTACGATTTACAATTTGGTTGATGATGGGCGGGTGGAGGCTGCATTTTTCATAATGAATTGGTTTATTTCGTAGTTGTTAGGGTGGAAATATGACATTTCCATGAGCTACTTGATGATTTGGAAAGCTTAAATCTGGCAGTATCCTCTCTTTCTTCTTATGGCAATGTTTAGTATTCCTACCTCTACAAGCAAAATGGCATGTGGTGGGAGGGATACTCCTATGCAATTGCTAAGAAGTAAAAGGAAAATGGATTTTCTTGGTCCAGTTACTTCATTGAGGATCAAGCACATTGTTTGTCACACGAACTTCATCATCCTTTTTGCTGTGAAGTTTCTAGTTGAGAAGGGCTTTATGGAGGACAAGAAAAGGTATTAACTTGATACCAAAATCACTTCTAGGGTTTTGGCTAGCTTGTTGGATGTGGGCGTGGTGAAATAGGAGGTGAAATTGTTGATGTTGAAGTTGTTTAAAAAATATTTATGGTTGGGATGGATGAAACCCTACTAGCAAAAACTTTGGGTGTTAGCTTCCCTCATCCAAGAGACTTGGGTATGCTTGTAGTTTATGGGGAAATAATAAAATATTATCCTTTCCTATTGGACATTCAAGGAGTTGATCTCTTTGAACATCAAAGGCTTGTTGAGGCTGTTGTTGATTTCCTCAAACTAAAATTTTGAATTACACAGGCTAGGAATGCAAATTTGTAGTATGAATTTCAAGTCTTCGCTAAAAAAAAAATTTGGTAAAAAGGTTCCCTTGGAGGTCATGGTATTTTTGTTAAAGAGGCACAGGAAAACTGAGAGGGTGGGGTGAATCAGTTGTCCCAAAATTTCAACTTAAAACTTCAACACTTATCAATTCCACAACCACACTATTCTGATATTAAGTATAAGAATGGAACACAAATAACAGAAGCAAGATATACACAATGAACACTAGATTTTTATGTGGAAAACCTAAGGAGGGACAACCCACGGTGAGGATTAACTCACAATATAAAGTAGTTTCAAACTAAAAATAAAAAGGCTCATTGCCCTAAAAGGACTCACTATCCAGATATAAAAGCTCACTACTTACAAGAAAGGCTCACTGCCTATAAAAAGATTCACAAAAAAAGATGGGGCTTTATAGCCAGAATGAATTGAGAATAATGCACCTAACAAGTGTTGATGCAGTTCTGGTGATACTCAATAGACTGACTTAATGAACTTGATCATTTTTGCTCACTTTTGCATTTACTATTGCTTCATTGATCACACATACACTCTTTTATATCTCACCTTTCAAAATTGTCCAACATATACATATATATACCTGATATTCTCTGCAAGCATCAATTAGGTCAGCCTAATTAGATGCATTCCATATTTACCAAAAACACTAACTGTTGGCTCCAATCATTCACAAAATATTTCAAAAAGTTAATTCAAACATCCAGCACACTACATCATGTCGGCATAGACCTGAGATAGGTAGCACATATACCCGCATAGAAAAATTAATTCATCATATCACAATTAACCCGAGAGGTCGGCCGAAAAGAAACAAACATACTGTTGGTTGTCACTATGTTGTACGAGCACTAGAGCACATAATATTCTGAACATGCATGCCTTCAACAACCATAAACAATTTCTCAAAACCACAAATAGTAACTATCAATTGCGGATGAATGTAGACTAGAATACCAGAGAGTGCATCTCGAATACTGGTTTAGATACTAGACCAAAATAGCGGATCAAGCACTGACTTCGACTTGCAATCACAACATGGTGACATCAATGACAACACAAAACTATGCGGATAATCATTCTTCATTTTTCCAACACTTTTGGTAGTTTTTTGGTGTCCATAAGGGTTGTTACCATCTAGTCTCCAATGGTTGTTTTGTAATATTATCAATGGTCGGTTCCTCCCGTTTTGGCCAATGACCAAGAAATTTTGGGTGTTAAGTTGTGGTCTTGGTAGTTGGGGTATTCATAGGCCTATGGGTTGATATGTTGGTTGTTTTGGTGAAGGTAAACTAGGAAAATTCAGTTGTTTTGTCGATGGCTAGGCAATTTTGATTGATATGTCGTGGTTCTAGTAGCTCTGTGAAATCTTATGCCTATGGATCTGCAAGCAAATATTGTAAATCTTTTTACTATCAATACAAATCTCTTACCTTTATCAAAAAAAATTATTGTAACATAAAATAACATAAAAAATTCATAAAAAATAAAATAGCTTCAAATTGATATCTCTACACAATAATTGATGAAATAAGAATTAATGTCAAGAGGTATTCTATAATGGTAGAAAAGGGTGGAAAGTAATGACGTGAGCATGTTAACAAAAAATCTTTTTTTTACCTTAAATTTATTATCATTTGCATCAAAATATTAATATTTAATCAAAACATAATATTTCCAAAATAAGTAGCATGTAAAACAAGAATATGTATATTAAAAGAAATGAAAGTCCTATACAATTGTTAAGTTCAAAGTTAATCAAATTTTTAAAAAGTTTGAGCAAAAAAGATTAAAAAATTGTTGATATGAGATTTTTTTACTTGTTAATTATAGTTGAAAATTTGATGGGCGAAAATTAAGTGAAGAAATAAACTTTAAATAATTAAATAATTAACCAAACTAAAAATATAAAAGAAAACAAAAATAAGATTTAAAACAATATAGGGACAATAAAATTATATGTCCATATATATAATAGATAAAATTATTTTAATGTAAAATAAAATAAAATAACTTCAAATTGATATTTCTTCACATTTAATAAAATAACTCTTAAGTAAATAAAATAACTTCAAATTGACATCTCTCCAAATTTAACAAAATAATTCTATTAATAAATAAAATAACTTTAAATTGATATCTCTATAATTTTTTTTAGATAAATGTATGTAGCATATTTAGTTCAATAGAAATATTAACGTTAACTCTAATTTCTTTGCATACCAGGGTAATTAGCGAGAGAATTTTCTTAAAGAAAAAGGGACAAAAAAGTCCCAATTCAGACTTCGTATATATCAACATAAACGACCCGATTAGGACTTCATAATTGAGTTGAATCTTAAATATATGAAAAATGACTCAGAGCACAATGCACAATTGTAATGGGCTAATTAGGTCTGAGAACACGAAGAAAGAGTCTAATTGGCTACGTCACAAACGAAGAGGATAAAGAATATGCAACCATATATACTCAGTTCCTGTCATTCTGTCTGTTAAACCAAGAAAAGCAGCGAGGACAAGCCATTGGCATCAGGCATTGAAGCATATTCTAGCAGAATAAAACTCGGTATAAAACATAATGAGTAGATGGATTTCTGCAGGCAAATGTTTTGGAAGCCTAAGAGTTTCTCTGTAATCTTTGGCCTGGGTATGTCTATCTGTGGTAATAGACAGGGAAAGGGGAAGCCTACCCAATAGTTATACGGTTGCGGGGAGGGAGAGGTCTTATTTTCGTTGTTTTCTTGTTTGTGACAGTTTTGTTGGTGGTGTTTGTTTGCAGGGAAGTGGAGTTTCAATCATGGTGAAGCAGCAGCTGGAGGTGCTGACGGCTTTGGACGTGGCAAAAACACAGTGGTACCATTTCACAGCCATTATAATTGCCGGAATGGGCTTCTTCACTGACGCCTACGACCTCTTCTGCATTACCACTGTCACCAAACTTCTGGGACGAATTTATTGGCGAGTTGACGACGGCAAGAAGCCCGGCACCTTGCCCATCGAAGTATTGTCCGCCATCACGGGAACGGCCTTCGTCGGAACTTTCGGGGGGCAGCTCTTCTTCGGGTATATGGGCGACAAACTAGGGCGAAAGAAAGTGTACGGCATGACGCTCCTGCTCATGATTGTTTGCTCCATCGCCTCTGGCCTCTCCTTTAGCAGCGACAGAGGAAACGTGATTGCCACGCTGTGTTTCTTCAGATTCTGGCTGGGCTTCGGCATTGGCGGAGATTATCCTTTATCCGCCACCATTATGTCTGAGTACGCCAACAAGAAGACGAGAGGATCTTTCCTCGCAGCCGTCTTCGCCATGCAGGGCTTCGGCATTCTCGCGGGCGGCATAGTGTCGCTTATCGTCGCCACCGCATTTCTTAAGTATGACAATTCTAGTGCAGGTCCGTACTATATTCCAGAGCACAGAGCAGACTATGTATGGAGAATTGTCTTGATGTTCGGCTCCGTTCCGGCGGCGCTTACGTTCTACTGGCGCATGAAGATGCCGGAAACTGCTCGCTATACCGCCTTGGTCGCCAAGAACGCAAACAAAGCGGCCACCGACATGTCGAGAGTTCTGAATGTCCAACTCCAAGAAAGTTCCGTCAACATGCAGTCGAACGAGCCAGAGTACAGATTGCTCTCGGCCCAGTTCTTGAGACGCCACGGTAAACACCTCTTGGGCACCACCACCACCTGGTTCCTCCTCGACATCGCCTTCTACAGCCAAAACCTGTTCCAAAAGGACATGTTCAGGGCCGTCGGCTGGATCGGTAAAGCCGAAACAATGGGGGCCGTACAGGAAGTAACGAAGATCGCAGAGGTACAGTTGCTAATTGCGATTGTGTCAATAATCCCGGGGTACTGGTTCACCGTATTCCTGATCGACCACATAGGCCGCTTTTCCATTCAGCTCATCGGCTTCTTCTTCATGTCCTTCTTCATGTTCGTGCTGGCTATTTGGCACAACTACTGGATAGGCCACGGGGCTGGCTTCGTTGTCTTCTATGGGCTCACCTTTTTCTTTGCTAACTTCGGACCCAACAGCACCACATTCATTGTCCCGGCCGAGCTTTTCCCCGCGAGATTTCGCTCCACGTGCCATGGCATATCGGCTGCGATGGGAAAGTTAGGGGCCATCGTTGGCGCTTTTGGATTTGGTCATCTCGCTGATGATAAATATGGGCTTGGGAAACTCAGCACTGCTCTGTACCTGCTCGCTTTTACGAATGCTCTGGGTTTCGTTTTCACGTTTCTGGTGCCTGAAACAAATGGCAAATCCCTCGAAGAAATCTCTGGAGAAACCGATGGAGTTGAAGAGAAAGACAAGGAGCTTAAAACTCCGCCGACACTCACTGTGTAGCCAAATTCTCTGTTTCCGGAAAGCCTGTAGTATAAGTTATGATAAAAGTGTGTTGTATCGGCACTACTTCCTTTTGTTGCCGTTAGTCATAGGAAGGAAATGAATAAATAAATGAGGTGGCTTTAGAATGGCCATTCTCTCACGCAAATAGCTCAGACAAAAAGCGACTGCAACTTTACTTGGGTTACCTCAATGTGAAGTGTGTGCGCACGGTGTGTAGGCTGTGTAAGCTCTCTTTTTAATAATTCTTCCTATAAAATATTTAAGAATAAATATAATTTAGTCATTCATGGTACAGTGTAATGACTAAATTGTAGTATTGTTATTGTAGTTATCAAAGTTCAAATTTCTGTTGGGTCATTGTGATCATATGTATTGTGCTTTCATTAATCTTTTGATACATATTGTGTTCCTGTTAATCCATTGCTCTTGGAGGTTTGAATCTTCAAGTTAATGTTGTTGGAATTCTTGCCAAGTGATTAAATGTTTCAAACTCTCACTTGCATAGATGCTTGTGGGTTTAGAATATTTACATTAATGTTTATATTGAAGATAAGCTCCCTCATTTGTAACCTCACCTAAATTGGACTAGAGAAAAAGTTCTTATGTTAGCCTCATCGAAACTTTTGCCGGACAACTTTTCTTCGAGTATATGGGTGACAAATTAGGGTGAAAGGAAGTGTATAGAGTGACGTTGCTACTCATGATAATTTTCTCCATCGCCTCAGGCTTCTCGTTCATCAACAATAGAGGAAACATGATTGCCATGTTGCGTTTTTCAAATTCTAGCTGGGCTTCGGCATTGGTGAAGATTATCCTTTGTCAACTATGATAATGTTTTAGTGTCATTCTATACTATATCTCAACGCCCAAAGAAAATATGTATGGAGAATTATCTTAGTGTTCTACACCATTCCAATAACGCGTACATTCTACTAGCATGTATGAAGATGCTGGAAACTACTCGCTACATGCCCCTCAGTCACAAAGAGTGCAAACAAAGTGGTCACGAACCTATTAAGAGTTCTCAATGTTCAACTCCAAGAAAGTTTCATCTAGATGCAATTGAATGAGCCAAAGTATGGAATTTTTACAGTTCAGTTCTTGAGTTGCCATGACCCACGCCTTTTGGGCATCACCACCACCTAGTTTCTCCTTCACATTGTTGTAAAAATGAAAACGTAAATGCACAAACTTAAATAATATTGCAGCACAAGTTAGTCACAAATAAATTATAAGAAAGATTAAACAAAATAACAAAATAGAAGACAAGACACAAATTTACATGGTAAAACCTTGACAATATGTTAAGGAAACATCCACGAGACAAAGTATCAATATTCTTAATTCTCAAAGAAACTAATTACTATTTTCATGTAGATGTTTCTCTTCAATTACTTCATTGTCATTAAAGGCTACAAAGATATATACAATATCTTCAAGATAACAACCACCGACAAACTTATAAAAATCTACATTTATCTTGTTGCTTTAATTATTTTTATTTTATTTTATGTCTTTATCTTATTCATAGGATAATATTTTTATTGTATTTTTTTAATTATTGTCATTTTTAAACAACCTCCATGTTGACAAAAAATTATCTAATACTTGCCCATGCCCATTTATCACCTTTTATGCAAGCCAAGAGAAGTCAAATCCCCAACTTCTCTAATTATATTGATTTTATAAATATGTCTAAACAATTTTCTAGTGTATGAACCTTCTCAAGAGCTACTCCACTCCATCAATAACTTATCATACAAAATGATAGTTAATCATAATATGCTTGTCCCTACTATGATATGTTTAATTTTTAACCAAATTGATAGTACTTAGATTATCACAAAATACAATCACCTTCTCCAACACTTTTTCAAACTCACCTAAACGACCCTTTAACCAAATTTCCTCTTTGCATGCATGTGAATTAGCCATAAACTACCTCAATAGTGGATAAAGCAATTGGTTCTTGAAGATTTAGCATCCAACAAATAGGTCTGCAAGAGTAAAGACATAATCTGAAGTAGACCTCCTTTTATCCAAATCACCTACAAAATCCTAATGAACATAATTACAAATTGAACCACTACAACCATCAAAGGTGATAAAATAATCACTTGCACCTCTAGGATACCGAAGCACCCATTTTATTGTTTCCTAATGCTTTTTAATTGGACATGCCATGCATCTACTAATAACACTAACTACATGTATGTGAAATATCTAGTCTCATATATACCATTGCATACATTAAACTTCCTATTATATTAGCTTATAATACACAAGACATATACTCCTTTTCTTGTTTATTACTAAGACATAAACTTGAAGAAATCTTAAAGTGAGAATCTAAAGGGATGTTTACTTGTTTCACATTCATCATACTAAATATTATGAGGATCTTCTCCACATACTTCTACCAGGTGATAATCAAAGCTTACCATGTTTTATGTCTATGTATTTTTATGCCTAGAGATTGTTTTGCTACTCCTATATCCTTCATATCAAAATTCCAAGCCAATTGAGCCTTTAACCTACTGATCTCAATTATACATTTGTTTGCTACAAGCATATGATCAACATATAAAACAAAGATAATGAATAAACCTTTTTTTTAACTTTTAAAATAAACTCAAATGAGTATCCCTAATCAAAATTTGATGAATTTTGGGTAAAAATTGACCACATTATATTCTTGTAATTTTTGTATCTCATAGTCCCCAAGGTGAAGCAATGGGTCAAGGTTCTATAAGGATAAAAATCTTGAAGGAAGATATGGCCAAGTCTAGGAAACAAAGTGCAATTGGAGGTAGATGGTTCACAAGGTTCAATAAGACATTTGACCTCCATAAGAGATAAATCCATCTAAGGAAGAGCTAATGGGATAAAGTTACTAAACTACTTCATAGTTTAAAGGGTGAAGTTCAATTGCCATTTCTAGCTTTGCATAGCTACAATTGTCAATTGAATTCTTGCAAAAGGAAAAAGTCTAAGGAAAGACTAGGCATATGCTTATTTCTAGGTGAAATGTTTCATAAACCAACAATGCAATTCTATAGTAGTTCTCAACCCTGTATGGACCTAATGGGGGCCAATTTCTCACATAGCTAGATGTTGGTCAATCTTGTACAAAGGCACAAGGATGAATGCAATGAGGTAATGAAGTGAAAAAGTGAGGGATTGGACTTGATAGATATACGATTTTTTCCAGACCTTGATGAGGCTCGAGATTTTGTATTGACCGAATGGAGGTCCCAAACTTGTGTGAATCCAATGAGAAAAAGATTGACTAAGGATGTATTGTTGTGGGTAATTCCAACCAAATTAGTCAAATACTTAGGGCCATTTCCATTACTGAGGTTCAATAGGAAGAGAATGTTCCACCCTGACTCGGTGGAGGTCTAACTTCCACAAAAGCTAGAGATTAAAAAAATTATAATGTGGATGAATACAAATAAGCCCAATAAAGATTGAGATTGACTAAGGAGTGGAATTCATGTGGGAAACTCTAATTAAATTATTTGACAATCAAAAGGTATCATTCTAATTCAAGTCGACCTCGCAGACCAAATGTCGATCCAACTCCCATAAAGGCATAAGAGTGAAGAAAAGAAAAGGAAATGAGGTTAATAGACATGGCCTGATGCTCGCCATGGCTCTACATACCCAATATTGACTACCTCCTTATAAAGTCAGATATCCAATTAGAGGCCAAGTTCCTACAAAGGTCTAAAATGGAAAGTTAAACCACAAGAGGTGTCATTAATTCTAAAAAAAAAATCCCATCTACCAAATATCAATTTGAGGAGGATATTTAGGGGCTTTAAACTCATTACCATAGATTTACAAAGGAGAAAGTAGCACCATATTGTATTTATTGAGTTACAAACCTGCTTTCTATTAGGGGGACACTCTTGGGTTGTGATTTGTGATGGATTTCATGGGATTTTTTGCAATTTCATCATCAAAGGCATCACTATGACATATGGCAATGACTTTGGGAATATTTTCCATAACTACAAATTAAATTATTCTACACTATAGTGCATGCACCACATGTTGTACACTATATTTAATTATTCTCCAAGTCTTCACCTTGATGTCCTTATAGGAGTGAACACTAGGGAGAAATTGTCCTTGTCATGTTTAAAATCCAACCATATAGCCAAGCTTTTATGTAGAGATACAAAAAATCAAGGATTTTTAGATATTAGATGCACACATTTAGATCACACTCACACTTGGGCATGCTATATTCATAGATTTTTTATCAATCTCATATTTGTAGAAGTGACCTAGAATGAAAGACATAAAATTTACTAATTCTAAAACATTCATTCAAGTATCACCAAATTTCCTATAATCTAACCAATTATATATAGATACCTAAAACAACATATTTATATTGAGTTTCCATTGAATATTATTATTTCATTTTATTAAATCAATCATTTGAACCCATAAGCATACTTTTGTTTAGAAGTGTAAAAGATGATGCAATAATTAATGTCAAGAGACATTCTGCAATAGTAGTAATGGTGAAAGTATAATTCCTTGATCATGTTAATAAAAAATCTTACCTTTTATGTTAGATTTGATGACCATTTGTGTTAATTTTTGTAGCTTGGACAGGTGTTTCCATACCCAAGAAATTTAATTATTTAATTAATTTTTCTGGAGACTTCTAGAAAGGAGTTAGTTGTCTAGATAATTATTTATTTAATTGATTGATTCCTCTAGAGACTTCTAGAATCCAATTAGTTAGGGTTTGTTAAAGTCTAATTAATCCTAGCCACTGATTGAGATTAAATCATGGCCATTGGTTTTTCAATGAGAAAAGTATAAAAGGGGACCAATGGGCATTGGGAGAACACACACTTGAGAAGCATTTGCATTGATAGCAAATAAATTTGTAGTGATAGAAAATAATTTTGGAGTGGTGGTAAGGGTGCAATGATAGCGTTGGAGATAGCAATAGTGGAATTTCAGCAAGAGAAATTGAGGGAAGAATTTTCAGAGAAGAATATTGTCGAAGCTCTGTTAGTAAGAGGCAAGCAGTTTATGTATCTCTTAATTTGCTGAAGTTTAATAAAATTCCTCATCTGCAATACTAGTTTTCCCTTTGGGTTTTTTTCTAGGGAAAATTTGTCCAAAAATATTGTGTTCATTATTTTGCATGTTTTCTTCTCTATTCCTATGGTTTTATTTGTGAAGTTGCAGTTGTGTTATTTTTCAATATTTGTTGTGAATTAATTTTTGGTAGTAAAATAATCTATTTAGATAGGATATTAATAATTAGTAACTACAAGTGAATTTGCACATGGTATCAGAGTTGATCTGAGGGCAGAAAGGGCTCAACACAAGCACATGAAGGAAGATTGAGGGTTTATAAAACCCAGATCTACCTCTTCAAAATTATTTTTATTATTATTTTATCTTTTGAGATGGCCTTAGTAGGTTTAAGAGATCAGGATAGATTGGATGGAGCCTCAAATTTTGGTGTCTGGAAAGCCAAAATTTCTTTATTTCTAGAAGAGAATGGTATCAAGGAATATGTGACTAGTGTTGTAGTTGTATCTACAGATCCAACATAGCTCTTAGCATATAAGAAGGAAGATGCCAAGGCGAGGAGCTGATTCTTGATGGTTTCAAGGACCATATTGTTCCACATATCACAAAATTAGATACAGTGAAGAAGATGTGGAACGCCATTCTGAATCTGTACCAGAATGCTACCACTAACATGAAGTTGATTCTTAGAGAAAAGTTGCAGAATACCCAGATGAACAAGGGAGAAGACGTTACAAGTTACCTCACTAGACTTAGATTTGTCAAGGATGAGTTGGAAGCTTTTGAAGATAAACCAAATGATGATGAGCTAGTACGGATAGCCCTAAATGGGTTTACTAAGTAGTGGGATGTCTTTGTTCAAGCTATTAATGGATGAGACACCTTACCGAATTGGGATTGACTATGGAGTAACTTCAATCAGGAGGAGCTTAGACTAAGTCTTGTTAGTAGAACTAGCTGTAAGAGTCAAAAAAGTGAGGCAGAATAGGAAAACGTTGCCCTAGCAGGAAAAGGGAAAGCAAAGAAGGGGTCTAGCAAAGGATCAAATCCACAAAGTGAGAAGAAGAAAAAAGACTTGTCTAAAATCAAGTGTTATGGTTGTCACGATTTTGGACATTGTGTCAGCTATTGCTCACAAAGGAAGAAGAATGAAAAGAAAGGCAAGAAGCAGACAACAGCTTTAGCAAGTGCAGATGAGCTCTCTAGTAGAATGGAGGATGATTTTGCACTCATAGCTTGTATGGTTAGCTCAACCTCACATGGTGTTTGGTATATAGACAGTGGGGCATCATTTCATATGACAAGAGTTAGAGATTACTTCTCTAGTTATAAGGAAGAGGACATCAGAATACAAATTTCTATGGGGAACATATCTAAACTCAATCTAGTTGGGAAAGGGACTATTCTATTTCAGAGGGAGAATGGCAAGTTGATTCCCATTCATGATGTGTTGCATGTGCTAGGCTTGGGTATGAACTTGATTTTCATATCTTTCCTTCATGATAAAGGATACAATGTACTCTTTAGAGGGGTGCATGTGTTAATCAAGCATAAGGATTGGAATTCACCCATAGCTATTGGCATTAGGAGCGGTCAGCTTTACAGGTTGCAGTTTGATACTCATAAGGCACTACTGAGTAGCAATAATTCTAGAGATCAAGGAGAGATATGGCATAGGAGGATGGGCCATATGCATCATGGGATGATCCCACAATAATGGTTTACAATTTTTGGCCAAATTGGACACTAAAATAATTCTTTTTAACTAAATCTTCACTTTCAAGCACCTATAGCAGCTAAACCGTGAGGAATTTGAAGATGATGCAAACTAGAGTTTCATGAAATTTTGTCCATAGATTCTAAATATATTTTTTTCAAAAATTTTGGAATCAGATTGCACATCTTTTTCCATCTCCCTCAAAAACTAGTTTTTTCATAAAACAACATTTTTAAAAAGTGGCGCTCATCGTATAACGCATAACTTTTTTTCCATGAAGGATAAAATTATAATTCTTTTGAATTTAGATTTATAACTCTGATATATAGTGCTTCCAATTGGTTAAATAGTATTTATTAAATATTTTTTCTTTAATTAATTTTCGAAGTCAAACCAATTACAATTCAGACATAGCATGACCATATAACACGTAACTTTTTTTTGTATGTATTAAAATTCTTTTTTTTTTGTTGGATCAAGGACTCCAATATCTAGTGCACTCATATTTTTCAAATTTTTTTTATAATCTTCTATTTTTCAACATGTACAGAACAAAGAGCTTCATTTTCAGTGAAAAACCTATATTTAATAAAACTAAAAAAAAAATAGATAATTAAACAAAAACATATTAAAATTATATTCATTGGATAGCTCGTTATGAGCACTACTTGATACCAGTTGGGTTTGTGAAGTCTCCTCCATTTTCATCCTCAAATTGAGCTTCGAAGTGCAAAATTTTGGACATTTTTGGTGCCCAAGGGGGAGAATGGGGGAAAAGGGTGGTTCGGTCTAACCTAAAAAATATGTTCAATCGAACTAGGGTTCAACTAAACCATGATTCAATCAAACCTATTCAAAATAATATTAAAAATTCAATGGCAGGCTGGTTCGAGCAGACTCTTAACCGACGTCCACTCGAACCGCTCTGCCATGAATCCATTTTATTTTATTTTTTTCCCATTTTTCTAATAGTTTTATTTTATAATATATAATTTTAATTATATAATATATAATAATTATATACTTTTTAATCTCTATAATATAAATTATATCTATATAATAGTTATTAATAATATATAAATCATATATATTATTAATAATTATAAATAATATATTATATACTTATATAGGTACTAGTTGTATGCTTCTAGTAGGGCATATTAGCAACTTATAACAAGTAGAGAGGTGGAAAGAAGGGTTAAGTCTCCAAATCTATGGCAACATGAATGAGTTTGAAGTTCATCATAACATATGAGCTATGATGATTATAGATGCATACAAATTATTTCATAAATTTGGTGGATTTAATCCACCATAAAATACAACCATTTTGAGAAGTTGGTGGAGGTTTCACATGGATGTTTTGGTGTGATATTATATATTAAAGTGGAGAAGAAATAAGAAAAATTTGTATTTTCTTCACCTCATTCTTCTTGAAATTTTAGAGTATTTCAAAAGCACGGTATTCTTTAAAGTCTCCATTGGAATTGAATAGAAACTCACAACAAAGAAGAAATATTGAGAACATTATATCTCTATCAGTTATCTTAATTATATGTTCAAATGAATTATAGGGGTATAGGAAGGGAATGGGAGAGAGATAAAGGGTATAGGGTTAAGAGTAGAGGGTAGAGGGTTTAAGGGTTAAGGGTTAAGGGTTAAGGGTAGAGGGGAGCTCGAGATAGAAGGAGTGAGTGAGTGAGAGAGGGTTTAAGGGTTTAAGGCTTAATGTTAGAGGATAGAGGGGATCTAGAGATAGAAGTGAGTGAGTGAGAGAGAGAGACTTGAGAGA